>JANCMC010047823.1:129667-212702 GCA_024363005.1 Charaxes varanes | reverse complement strand
ATGTAACTGAAAATGGTTAAATCGTTATGAAAGCAACCTTATTATAATTATCTTATTGCACATAAAATTTTATAATCGTATTGTAGTCGCGTTTCGTTCGGTTTCTGAGATTTTTCCGGGAGTCTAAAGTCGTCATTAAAGGTCGCCAACGCATCTGCTTGCCCCCTGGTCGTGTAGATGTCCATGAGCGTCATTAGGCACTTAGCTGCCTGCTGCCTGCTCGTTTGCCCCTTGTAACATAAAAAAAACACTCTTGTGTCCTTGACGAAACTGCCAGTCAATTTTTATAAACTAATACGGTATGGAAAACTACATACATAGAATAACCATTACAAACTGCAATAATACTAATTCAAGACACGAGTCAGTGCAATGGAAGCAGTCACGCTAACAATACTACGATAAGATGGCACGCTCGTTATCTTGGGGATAATTTCCTCGTTAACTACAAATGCTGCAAAATTGTTACAGGAAAGCTGTGACAGTAAAACTAATTCAAAACACACTGTGCAATAGAAACCAGATGCGATATAACTTTTTTTGTTTTTTATTAGCCTGTTGTGTCCCACTGGTGGGCAAAGGCCTCCCCCCCTTCTTGATCCACCTTCCTCTTTCTTAGGACAATCTCATCCATAACTTCCTCGCAAAGTTATCCAAATCGTGGCGCCACCTCTTCCTCGGCCTGCCGGGTTGCCGGCGGCCATTGGAGATCATCCAGGAAGTCGCAATATTGGCCCACCTTTGCCATATAACTATCTATTTAATATAAATACATTAAAAAAAATTAACTCTCAATCATGCTTCCATTACAGTCAAAATATCTTTTTATTTTAACCTTGATTTTAAAAAATATGTCCATATAGAAACACTTGTCGAAGAAGAAAAGAAAAAATACGTCCATAAAACAAGTTCTATTCTGTTGGATCAGGATTAATGTCATTGGTTAGGTGTTTCAGTTATTACGTCATAATGTAAATTACGGGCTGCACTGGCATTTATACCTCCCATGCCTGCAATAGACGTCATTACGTTAATTACTCTAACGAAGCTACGGTAAGATGGCATGCGCATTAAATTAAACTTAATTATGCTTTTATAAATGTGGTAGGACCTTATGTATGTAAAGAATATGAATTCTCACAAATCGTTTATTACATTTTTCTTTAGCATAGATGACGTTTTTGGTTTTTGTAGTGAAGAATAACTGTCATTGTTATGTTTAAAGAAAGAATTTTTTATAAGATACTAGTGGACCCGGCAGCCATCCTGCCTCAACATTGGCTTACTTATTTACTACATTCTATTATCCTATAACATTATTCTCGTTTTCGTTTCCGTTCCTTTCAGGTTATTTTGGAATACATTTTGGAGACTCAATTTTATTTATATAGATAACTTGGAACGAAGCATCTGTTTTGAAAAATGGTCTGTTAATGTAATGTCAAACGCCATAAGTTACATTATAAAGTTTAAATTGTGAAAAGCACTAAAGTTACTTCGGATATTAGTTCATATGGTAGTTAAGTAATCTATAATTTTCTAATTTTCCGCGGCAATACCAAACACAACAAAAAAAGAATTAGAAAAACTATAGAAACAAGGAACCCTTATAATTTCGCTCTGTCCATCCGTCCGCAGTTTTAAACTAATGCGGTTACTATCGAAAATTGTATTACAGAGACAATCGGTTATGCGGGGCAGTTGCCTCCCCAGCGGTGAAATTATTTGTCTGATTTTTCTTCAAATGTACAATTTTTTACCATTTTTTTAACCGAATAAGGTATAATATCGTTATTACTATCTGTCCCAATGCGATTTTAAGTCAGAAACAAATTTCTTTAGTAATTTTACATCAAACCGCAAATACAACTTAAGAGTACGAAACACAGGGGTAGCACGGCGCAGGTCGTTGACTTGTTTTGTGCGTCAACCCTTTCAGTGATTATTGATTTTTGTTAATCAACTTGGTTGAAAAAATATTAGGAATACATTGAAGTAGGCCCACAAAAGGTCTGATAATTTCGTAACCACTAACGACTATTATTCCTGCCGGAAAGTTAAGTTACTTACTATTTACTACATTCTATTATCCTATAATATATCCCCTTTTCCGTTTCCTTTTCCTTTCTCTTTGTCGTCCCATTCCCGTTCCTGTTTAGCACGCATTCTGTTAATATTATGTCAAACTCCATAAGGTTACATTATAAAGTTTAAATTGCCAAAAGTGCTCAGGTTGCATCAGAAATAATTTAAAATGGTGTTTAAGTATTCTTAAATTGTCTAATTTGCTTTTTATATTTAATATTTTTTTATAAGAACCTTCTAACAATAACAAACATAACAAAAAAAATATTAGCGAAATCGGTCCAACCATTCACGCGCGATGTCGTGATCAAGGGAAGTAGGGATTAATGTTTAATAGCTTTTATTTTACTTGCAACGTTTGCTTGTTCGAGTGGAATCTTGCAGCTCCATATTGGAGCAGATATGTTATTGTGATTGAGCTGAAATTTTGCACACATCTGATGACGGAGCTTCAAGGGTGGCCATAGGAAATACATTAGATAATTCCATCGACTTTTGGCCCGTATGATTTGTCCCGATGAGTACTTTGTCTGTTAAATTTACTGACATTCATTTAACAACAACATTTATGATTTGTGTTAGTGCAGTGATAAATATATATTTAGAACTTAACAGTGATTTTAATATGTTCCTTCGGTAGTTCAACAGTAAGTACAAAGTGCAGTGCTGGTGATACAGCCCGAATCTACGAATATAGTATTAAAAAAAAGAAGAAATTTAGAATAATTTATAGGTGAAGGGACTTAGACGAATTTACAAAAAGAAACACAGAAAATTTTGTTGATAAGAAAAAAATACTACGACTGGTATATTTTTGCTTAAGATTTATAACAAGTAAGTTTTAGAAGTTGTCTACATTATAATGGATCATCTGATTATAGCACAGATTCACATTGGCGAAAGGATTGTCAGACTCTATAGTAATCTCAAAATGTCACCAAAGAGATTAAGACGGGGCTATTTGGAAACACGTCTGGATAATGCAGAAGAGCGCTAGTCCAGCAAAATGATGAGAGTATAAAATCTATCCCTGAAAAAGATCAAAAAGAATGTGGTTTCAATAGAGAAAATAAGTTTGAGAACATTGAAGAAAACTTTCTTGAGTTGAAGACATATATTAAAGATCATCTATTAGAATTATTTACATCACAACCGAAACAGGAATATGTAGAACCTTGTTCGTCAAATAAACTTAAGCTTCCTGCTATATCAATTCCAAAATTCAGTGGTAATTACCAGGATTGGATAAGCTTTAAAGATCCTTTTGTTCACAGGAGCTGGAAGGCTATTTTAACAATTAGCTATGAAATTGAATTACAAAAGATGAGTATATTATATTCGGATACATAATATAAATCAGTTAATAAAACTAGCCGCTACATACGTATCGATAAATCGTTGCGAAATAACTGTGCAGTTTAAACTGCGCACTTTTATAGATACGTGTGTATGAAAAATCGTTGTCGATTAAACTGCACAGATTTATCGTAGCGTTGGGATGACGATCGCTCATTTCAGCAAATCTTCGCGGAGCTATAGGAACGTTCGATTTATCGGCACAGTTTTTTTGTAACGATTTGACTGCACAGTTTTTTCGCAACGATTTGACTGCACAGTTTTTTCGCAACGATTTGACTGCACAGTTTTTTCGCAACGATTTATCGTTACGTGTATAGCAGCTGTTAGAAATGAGCGTTGAGTCATGATATAATTTTTATGTATGTTTAGTTTTCATATTGATTTTATCCAATGATACATGGATTATATAAGCTCTTATCTATTCTACCTTTGCCTTGCATGTACATCAGGGACTTATGTTGTTTTGTTAAGAAATATTCCTGTCACTTTAAATTTAATAATGAAAGTAATAGATCTCAGAGACATCCCAATAAACTATGTATCGCTAAGGCAAAATTTAAAATATTTAAAAGAAATCACATTACATGGCTATTAAATTGTATAATAAACTACCTCCAGAAATGTTAAATATGAACTTACCAAATTTTAAAAGACGACTTAGTAATTTTTTATTACATATGTGCTACTATGACATTAAAGAATATTTAAATTAATTATTGACTATGACATAATATTTTAAATATAACTCATTGACTACGGTTTAGATTTATTTGACATTTTTTTTATTATTATTAATATTCTATTAATTTTATTTTTTTATACCTAAATTTTTTAATGTTATAGTTTATACATAATATTAATGAATTATAAATGATTTAATTTTAAATTTCTTGATCTATTTGCACACTAAAATTATAGTTGAATGTATTGGAATTAATTACTATACATATAACATCATTTGTACCACATTCTTGCAAATACAGATATGATTATTATTATTGATTATGATTATTATTGGAGAACATTAGGAAATCTTTTAAAATTAAATTCAAAAGACGTTTTATTCGAATAGAGTTTTACGAGGTGTTTTGAATAATATCGATTACATGTTAACGAACAATTTAATATAATGTTAAATATAAAGGAAAAAGCTGAAGCGATTTAAAGTTTGTAGTGGAGTGCCGTTACGTAAAAATACCAAAAGCTCGGATTCCGGGAGCAGTCACTGAACCTTTGTATAAACTTTTGAAACGATTTGCAATGGGTGAAAAAACTTTGAAAAAAAAATTTGCGATATTAATTTTTTAATTATTTAACAAATAATTAAAAAAAGGTGTCCCATACTTTACTTATATGTATCTCGAAAACTATTTGAGATATTTTAAATCTGAAAAATGTTCAAAAAGAAAAAAATATTCCTAAAATATTTTTTTTGACTGACCCTGGATTCCGAGTGTTTGCCATTTTTAAGTTTAACGGCATTCCACTAATATAATTTAAATATTGGGAATATTTCGCCCGTTGGCGCAGTGGGCAGTGACCCTGCCTTTCGCTCCGGGGACCGTGGGATCGATTCTGGGCGTTTGCCTTTTTTAGGATTCGGTTTACCGAAGCAGCACCTCACCAACAAAATAGTTGGAATATGAAAATATTTTATTAATAAATGATTAATTACAACACTTATGTCCTAGAAAAAATACTAAATCGATAGCAGTTCTACTTGCGAGTCAGCAAACACATCATTAAGCCATAGAGGTCGTCATTATGAATTAATATATCGCATCAGAACGTATCGGCATTACCAAACATGTCCGTGGGCGTGGGTAGATATTCAATTTATAATATCTTAGATATAATAAGGTCGAAACCCTCGAGGCGACGTCAAAGGTTAATCTGTGTCAGATAGACCGAGGCACCACGTTGAACAACCGTGGAAATGGAGTTACGAAACGTAGAACCCTCGAGAGCTCAACGGTAGAAGGTTGGACTGACATTCGCCAGGTATCCGGTTCGAACCCCGACTGGGCTATTGCTGCACCCACTCGTAAAACAAGCTTGTAATTTAAACTCAGTAGGAGGGGAAACGGAAATATTAACATATAAAATATTGATAAAGTTCTTTAACAGTGTCTTGGCAAAATCTGTATGTAATATGGTTGTGGTCCACTGTAAATGTAAGGACTGAAAACCATATTTGTAAAATGCTTTACTGAAGCAAACCTTGTGATGTCTCAATGTTGTGGATCATTAAAAAAAAAACCACCTCGATGCGCTTGGATTAAAAAGGCCCTTCCAAACGCAAGCTTTTAAAAACGATTTGCAACATTTCTTTGCTTAGCATCAAAGAAATGTTGCAAACCATAATAGGAAAGGTGTTACATTTGTTGACATTATACCGGTATATGGAGTCCTGGAATATCTAATGAGTACAAGGGAAACTATACTAGAGTCGAAGTACTTTATGTTACAAAAAAACCTTCCAGAGGGATCGCAATAAAAAAAAACCAACAGCGGTTGAGATCGTGTCCTTATACTGAAAAGTTTGTGTTCCGTAGAATATTTTTATAAATAATTTAAACAAAATAATTGTTTTGATAAAGAAGCCACTCTTAAAATAAGTTCTTAAAAATGAGTTTAATAAGGAAACAACTCAAGACCAAGGAGTTTTATTTTTAACTGATTATGATCTGGCAGAAGCTGTTAGCAGCTACCCAATCCTTGGGTTACTAACTATTTACTACACTTCCGATCGCTTTCTCATCAGTATTATATATAATCAATTATCAATTTTGGTGCAGTCGTTCGGAAGTTATGCCCGTACATACATTTTGGAAACTCATTTTTATTTATATAGATAACTTCGACCGAAGCATCTGTTTTAAACGATATTCAGGTTTTTCACGTCCTCTTTGATATTTGCAGCACATGGCAGCACTCATTCTGCTAATGTTATGTCAGGTTACATTAAAAAGTTTAAACTGTCAAAAGCGCTAAGGTTACATTAGACCTCTGTCAATGGTAGTTTTAGTAGTTTTTAATTTTCCGCGCAATTTTGTTTATTTTTTCTTTCATTAGAATCATCTCTTGAAGGTTCAAGAAAATAATAATAAGCGAAATCGGTGAAATCTTCACGCATGATGCTATGACCATGGGATATAGGGATTCATTTTTATACCTATAGATATAGACGCCTTACGAATAAGCGTGTTTCACCATATCTATAAATTTATCAAGAGACTGTTGTTACAGTGCAAGCAATACAGGTGCGAAAATACAGTGGAAATTAAACTCTATGCTTTGTGTATTAAAGTACTATTTGACTTAGGATGGCATAGCTAATGACGTTCTTATAATATATATGTCAGTAAGATATTCCATTTATAAATGGAAAAGATATCTACAGTACAAACGCCTCGGTATAAGTAGAACTGTAGGGCGTATAAAAGCTATGCGTCATTAGGCAAGCCTTTGACGGAACATCCGCGCGCTCGATCAAAGCCCAGTTAAACGGAGCTCCGAGCCTGTTGTGCTCGATTGTGCAAGCAATACAGGTGCGAAAATACAGTGGAAATTAAACTCTATGCTTTGTGTATTAAAGTACTATTTGACTTAGAGTGGCATAGCTAATGACGTTATAGTATATATGTCAGTAAGATATTCCATTTATAAATGATAAATATATCTACAGTACAAACGCCTCGGTATAAGTAGAACTGTAGGGCGTATAAAAGCGAGGCGTCTTTAGGCAAGGCTTTGACGGAACATCCGCGCGCTCGATCAAAGCTCAGTTAAACGGAGCTCCCAGTTAGTTGTGCTCGATTGTGCAAGCAATATATGTGCGAATATACAGTTGAAATTAAACTCTATGCTTTGTATATTAAAGTTCTATTTGACTTAGGATGTCCTAGCTAATGACATTCTATCTATGCTAATATATAAATTTAACGTTTACTTTAACGCCGTAATCTCACGAACTACTGGTCCGATTTGCAAAATTCTTTCAGTATTAGATAGCCCATTTATCGAGGAAGGTTATAGGCGATATATCATCGCGCTAAAATTTTTCACTTTATTTTACGCAGACGAAGTCACTGGTAGCAACTAGTATTATTTATGTAAGTAAGATATAACATTTATAAATGGAAAAGAAATCTACAGTACAAATGCCTGTGTATATGTACAATTGTAGAGCTTATAAAAGCGCCGCGTCATTAGGCAAGGCTTTGACGAAACATCCGCGCGCTTGATTAAAGCCTAGTTTTAAACGGAGTTTCAAACTTGTTGTGCTCCAACGTGCAAGCAATATATATGCAAATATACAGTGGAAATGAAACTCTATTTTGTTACGTGTATGATTTTATTTTGCTTGTGATGTTACAGGAGATGACATTTTCTTACAAGGCTCGATGGTGTGCTGTGTAACATGAAGAAATAAAGTTTTGATTTAAATTCGATGAATATGTCGAAGTGATATTATTGTCGTGAAAACAATTATAGACATGTTTGGAATGGGAAATAAAATCATGTAAGGGGCCATGCATAATTATGTCACACACTAAAAGGGAGCAGGGTAGGGTATCATTAAAATGTGACATTGTGTGATGACAGGCGGGGGGGGGGGGCGTTAAATAGCTTTGTGACGTCATAAGTCAAAATAAAAAAAATCAAGAAAAACATAATTGAAACTGCTGCTTTCTTTTGATTATTTTTAATACAAGCATGAAATTAAAAAAAAATTTGATGTCACACCAAGGGAGAGGTGATTTAGAAAACGTGACCGCTTGTGACAAGGACGGGGGAGTTAAAGATCGTAAAATTCGTATGACCTAATTCGTTTGATGACTTCAAGTCGTCATCGAAATGATGAGGTTATTCGTGTTTCGACTTCTCTCGTCAGTCAAGACTGCTTTTTTCATATTACGTCTAATCTTATCCTATAATGATAACCTTGTTCTAGCCTTCGTCATGGTGTTGGTGATAATCAATCTTATTTCTTTGGTTATTATTCTAAGTCTTGAGAAAATGGACGTAGAGTAATGGGGAAAGGAGAATAAGAGATAAGATATCAATAGAGATAATTCAAATTCAGATTTTCAGAGAGAATTTACTAGAGTTATCACAGTTAAGAATTAAGATATCTTTTTAACAGACTTCAAAAAAGGGCGACAATGATGAATCGATTTGACTATATATTATTTTATATAAGTGTGTTTCAAGATGATTCGGCCGGTTATGAACCGTTTTTGATGATTCTTTTTATGTCTTAGAGAACATACCTCAAAGGTGTGTATAAATTTTAAGGACATAAATCAAGTGATTTTTGAGAGAACTCTTTATGAATTCGTATACATATACCGTTATACATCGGTGATATTTTCGTTTGCTTCGAGACTTCTCATTACATCTACATTCCCCTAAAACTTGAAAATAAATAATTTTTAAATAAAAAGACACCAAGGAACTAAAAAGCAATCAAAAATAGGGTAGTTACCCCAATAATAAATCCTAATACATATTTGGTTTGCGTTGTGGACACAAGAATAAATATCACACATAATGACGTCACATCTTGCCAAACATTTTTTTGTTGCTCTCGTACACTCCAATCATGCTCAGTTACAGCTGTTTACTTGGCAAGACATTACGTCAAAAAGACGCCAAGATGGTGCAGTGTTTTGCTAAAAATTAAATGGATTTATAAAAGTGCAAAATTAAGTCGGTACAAGTTTGTTTTTCGCGGAAATATTGTTTAGCAAGACGTTACGTCAAAATGAAGCTATGATAAGAGCGTTTTGGCGCCAAAAACTAAATGAATTTATATAAACGCAAAATTAACTCAGCAAAAGTTTTAGGTTAAGATTTTTTTTTTAAAGGGGCAAACGAGCAGGCGGTACTCTTAGGTGTAGTCACTACCGTGGCCCATGGACAACTGCAACACCAGGGGGTTCGCAGATGCATTGCCGGCCTTTGAGAAATGAGTATGCTCTTTTCTTGAAGGTATGTAATATTAACACATATTATATTGCACGCTATAAACGGAATTTGGCTGTACTCTTTTAGCTATAAGGCCTAATGTAAAAACCCAAATTCGCAATAAAGATATTTGATTTGAAAGATAATTTGCATCGTGAGTAGAGAAAGTACTTGAAATAAAATATAATTATTAAAGGTCAAGCGGCGTCGCGGCCTGCAGCTAGTTAGTAAATAAATCCATACTGTGTGGGCCTACACCCAGGCGGTAATTTATAATGAACATAACAAATAAAATTTCAATAGAAATTAGGTATTTATTGATAATTTTCGTCGGTCCGTTTGTACGTTAGCGGGACGCAGCGGGTGTTTTGAATTTCTCTAGCTCGTAACACAAGAGAAACCATCATTACTTACAATTATAATGATTGTCCGAAAGTGAAACATTACTTCGAACGATTTAAAAAAAAAAATTAAAAAATAATATTTTGAAAAAAAAAAATATAGAAAAAAAGTAATTTATTAGAAATTTATTAAAAGAAATTAGAAATTTATTAGAAAAACTGTTTACAGGAACAAATGTAACTTAAAATTAGGACAACGTTGACAACTGAAAAAGTTAAACGAGTTCCTCACGCGTAGGTCGAGACCCTCTGTCTCCCCACCCTCCCTCCTCCCGGTGACGCTGTCGAGGCCAATAGGGCCAGCAGCAGAAACCACACAAAAAAAAAGGGATTAGAATAAAACGAAAATAATATTATAATTACAGATGGGAATTTTAGAAATGTGTGAAATGACCGGAAAAAATACACATAACTCTAGGTAAAATATACCTTTAATAATAATATAATAATAATTTATTTATTTCAGGTAAAGTAGACCCATATAATAATTCAATTGACAAAAAAGATTTTTACAATAAATAACAAAAAGTTAATGTCAAAAGAAAAAATTAATACAATATGTCAAAGATAATTTAACAATAATTTAATATATTTATTTATTGTAAAAACCATACAATTATCAACACATTAAGACCGGACTGACCGACTTGACTTCTGAGATAGTTTTAAAAAACCGTGAGTCAGAAGTCAGTTCCTTCCTAATATAAAGCATGTAGGCATGATGCAATCTTGTTTGGATTGAACGTTTTTAATTTAGATTTGAATTTATTTACAAGTGTGCAAAATTATATATAATGCATTTTGTTTGTCATTTTTGTAAATTAATATAGATATATAACTTATGTACTTATATGTTATGTAAGAAGTAATTTTTTTGGATTTGTCTGGCATAATTTTAAATAGGTTTAAGACCCTTAAATAAATCAGGCATAAAAATAAACTCTAGGTAAGGAAATAAAATTAAAAGAATAATCGGTATAAGGCGTTCTCTAAACGGTCAATTATATTGCACAATATCATTGACGGTAAAGGTTTAATATTGAAGATTGTGCAATGATTGAAGGAAAGTTTGAGCAAGTTTAATTTTTAATGCATAATATTTTTCCATGCGCCGTGTAGGGTCATTATTGCAGAGTATTTTTCAGTCCGAGTTTATGTCTTGACAAGAAGTATACGTGTGCGTGTAGAAATGGCAGAAACGGAATTTAAAAGTTATTTTGTTATAATATGTATAAACATTGCTCTGTCCGTATTATTGTGCAGTATAATTGATTGTTTGAATTAAAACTATAGTCTACCAAGAAAGTGCTCAGGGTTATTGTTTGAAATTAATGCATAACAAGAAAAAATGAGCCTTTTTACTAATTGATGTGCAAACGACACTCGACTTTAGAGTGGCAAACCAATTTCTTGGTCGATTCAATCTTATTGCACAATATTACTATAGTTCTAGGAAACGCCGAATACAACGCAAATTATTTATTATGAATAACTTCTTATATTTCTTTTCAAGCCTCTCAGTACCAACAGATTTTACAATATTCTACTTCCTAGGGATCGCATATTCTTCTTCCGTGGGTAAGCATCTCGTTGTGTTATTACCTCATATTTTTATTATAAAAGATTTACGCGAGACCAAATCGCCTATAATCAAAACTAAAGGTCGTCAGGTGTTCGTAGTTCGGCCACCTGTCTTTAGATTTGCATATTATATGCTTATTTAAAGATTAACTTTTAAAGCTTCATATAAAATTTAAATCATTTATCTTTATACAAAATGTACATTCTTTGTACAACGACATTTTAATATTACGGACGTCATGTTTACGCTTTGACACTATCTCATAGTAAAAGTTAATGTGTGTGTAAATCACGGAAATCGATTGGCATTTGAAATACATACATATGGATAATACACCCAGACTCGAGGTGGGAATCGAACCCACGACCCCCGCAGCAGAAGGCAGGGTAACTGCCCACTGCGCCAACGGGCCAGCCAAATCTATCTTTCACGTTTAAGCCATTACCGCCAAAATAGTGAACCGTTATGGAACGAGAACGTAGAAAATAGTAACGTTCGGGCAGGACAGCGTCTACCGGGTCCTATAGTAGAGACATAATGTTTACCTATTTTATTTTCCACATACAAGATTGAAGTTCGTTGCACTTTTTCTTTTAGTTTGTCGCTGGGAGATGCTTTTACGCACTGCCCCGTTCGCAAATAATCTCACTTTGAAGTTCATTGTTCTACGCGACCGATTTCACGGGGAGTAGCTAGTCATAGAAGGTAGTGTGATAGGACCATTACACATTTGCGTCGAAACAATGCGCATTGAAAACTGTAATATAACGCTTCACGCTTCGAGCGGGGGGATACGTTATTGATATGTTAATACGCGATGATAATATTAAGCCTAATGAACCCATTAATGTGGAAATTCGTTAACATTTACGTATTACAGTCGTTCGCCGGTTATTACAGTGTATTAATTAATTAAACCCTTACCAATCGCGTATTGGACTTCGAATTATTGTTTTTTATATGGAAAGTAGAATGTTTTTTACCTAAATATAAGTACGGAGTTCGCAGCGCGTACAGAAAACTAGCTGTGCCCGCGACTTCGTCTGCGTAAAATTAGAAAAATGAAAATAGATTCCAATTTAGCGTGATGATATAAAGCCTATATTTGGCTGGCCCGTTGTCGCAGTTTGCAGTGACCCTGCCTTCTGCTCCGGGGGTCGTGGGTTCGATTCCCACCTCGAGTCTGGGTGTATTATCCATATATATGTATTTATATATTTCTAAAAAAAATATTTGTGTATAACAGGCGGCTGTTACCTATAACACAGGCATTAAGTTGTCTATCTTAGGAACAGACGTCCGTGTGTCATGTAGTCCTGTATATATTTATTTATATTTATACTAGCCCAGCAGACGTTGTCTTGTCCGAATTTTGGCTTCTTTGCTATTAGCCAGTTAACGAATCTTGTTAAATAATATTACATAGCGCGCCAATCAAATGGTCGAAGCTATTACTTCTACTAGTACGGAACTCGTCTATTTGAAGCATTCTAAAATTGCGACGAAATATGCATTTTCTTGTATTTTTTAAATAATCTTTAGACTTTTCCTTTGTCTCTTTTAAAACAAAACAAACAAAATATATGTGTATATGTATAGACAGATTTCTGCCTGATTGAATGAGTTAGCTAAATTGTATTATATTCACTGCGCCACCTATATTTTTTATGGAAAATAATAGGCAAAAAGGGCAGGCGGTTCACCTAATTGACTACCGACGCCCATGGACAACATCAGAGGGCTCGCAGATGCGTTGCCTACCTTTGAGGAATGAGTATGCTCTTTTCTTGAAGGTCCCTAAGTATACAGAGAAATTGCCGAGTCCATATGGTGGTCCATTCATAGTAGCTACATAACGAGATGACGATGATTTCGAGTGGAAAGATACACCTAGGCAAACTAGATGGCAATATTAAAAAAAAAATTCTTAATACAATAAATTCTAAACTTATTAAAACAATTAATAAATGTTTATGTTTAGAAACAATTTTTTTTGAAATGTATAAATACATATATATGGATAATACACCCAGACTCGAGGTGTGAATCGAACCCACGACCCCCGGAGCAGACGGCAGAGTCACTGCCCACTGCGCCAACGGGCCAGCCAATGAGACCGATACAAGACCGAGACCGATACAAAACACAAAAATTATCTTATTTAAATATCTTTATCTACAGTTGCTATAACTGTACACAAAGATATTCAAGAAAGATAATCACATTGTTCCCATTCTCAAAATTATGCCCCAAAGGAATGAAGGTTATGCAACAAAATGTAAGGGGATCGTAAGCATTTTATGGTTGAAATGGCGCGTCGAAGCTTCAATCGGATTTGGATCACGTCTCCGGAAAAGACGGTTCGACGTTTTGTTGCCGAAAACGCATAAATTTGCAAGATTAAGCAGGCCTCTGTTGATGTATGTACATAAGTCTCTTCGAGCCTTTGTGTAATTCAGTTGCCTAGATATCTCTGAAAAACTAGTAAGTTTGTCCGAAGTTTTCATCGAAACATTGTCTTAATTGAACATGCTCAACCAGAATCATATTAAACTATTTAGTTCGATAATCTGATATCCTCATAAAAATGTTAAGATCTTTCGATCTATTTGACTTAGTTATTTTAACAGTAAGCTTCCTAAATGGATACAGGAGATATTTCATAAATATTTCACCATCCCGAATCTCATTAACTTCATAAAGCATCTTACTATTACCTAATTATTTATACCAATTATAGGAAATGGTTTTTGAACTCAAGCGTATGTTATATCGGGATTGCCCAACTGGTTTCAAATCCGTCCAGGGTCCTTCCTCTTGAGCTCGCTACGAAGCGGTATTACGGCGGGAACTCAAAGCCGTTTTCTAAAACCTAATTATTTAACACATTATGTCCCTTATTATTAATGACTAGCAGACGTTGTCCTGCCCGAACGCTGGCTTACTATTTCTATATTTAAAATGCCTGCTGCTCATATCTTCCGCGGTATTCATTTTAATGATATGCTGTAAAGAACAATTTTGATCTGCGTAAAATGTATCACGTATATAACGTATTTGATTGGAGCTTTAAAACAGCTTCTTAAAACATACCATTGTTAACTATTTATAGATCTTTTGAAGATATACAATTCCGTACTACATTATTTTGATTTCTCTAGTAAGGCATTTCTTTAGCCCACGCATGCAACGTCAGCGCACAGCGGCACGATACGTTTTTTACGACATCACGTTACAAATCTCTGAAATTATCAGGTTTAATCTACTAAAATATACAGAATATACTTCTCTTTGAATTGCTTTGTTCATTGTCGAAAACCACGTCAAAATTCGTTGAGTACTTTTAAAGATCTACCCGTACAAAGCCGGGAAGCAAGTTCATTTTATGCTAAGTAGTTAGACACGCTTAAACCATAAACATGTCTAACAAATCGCTTCTGAACACTAATTTTTTTTTATTCATTAAAACGCAAATGTGTGTAAATGTTCTGTTTATTATTTTTAATCAAATATTTAATTATAGGTACGTAATAAATTCGAATAGGATTATTATTTAGCTCATTGCAAAATTCACCGACATCAGCATTAGCGACCAGGGTACGATAAATTATGCTTACACTGATTTTGTATTTGATTTCGAAACGACCCATACTGATTCTGTTTTACGTGCCTTCCGAAACACGGAGGAGGTCGGATATCAAATATAAACCAGTGCTAGAATGGGTCACCCATCGCCCGGTCGCAGCCAGAGCAACTTCACTTAGCGATCAACTCAAATGCCGACCACTGATTAGGCCACGACCTCCTCGAAGAGTCGTCAATTTTAACCCCATCTATTTACTTTCCTTCATTGGAGTTTTTTTTTAAATAAATACCACCCACTAAAGACCAGGGTCCACCCTCCTCGCCACAATGGGGCACCACAGGAACACTTACTCAACTATGACGCCAGTCCTTCATGAGAATCTGTTGGTAAAAATTTTGAAAAATAATCAAACAAACGTACTCTGGCAATCATAATTTAACTTATAAGATAATGTGGACAAATATTAAATTTATATCTGAATCTTTCTGTAATGATATAATATCTAATAAATAATAATTTCTAAGTCTTTCTATACTAAATACTGATATAATATATAGAAAATGTATATTCTAGAAGTTGGGCTTGACATTTTAATATCGCGTATAGTCTGAGTTTATAATATTCAGCGCCTAGTTTAAAGTTTGGACTGCAATACAAGTTGAAATTGATCGCAAACTGGGTCCAGCCAAACGTTAGATATTAAATTTTGTTCCTCTAACATCGCAACGGCTTTCCTAGACTTTGCCTGATTTACATATTTAGACCACGCATACGGCATCTTCCTAAGCAGCTAAATCGATTTTTATATATCTTAGTACTATATTAAATTTCTATTTACTGCTATAATGTCTTTCTAATTAATTATAGAGAGTTTTTTGTTGGCTTGCATAATTATTTTCTATCATATGTGTAATTATTATTTTATAGTCGTTATATAATAATTTGGTGATATTTACTATTTAAAGGCTACATTTACGCGCCCTGCACTGAGAAGAGCCCACAACAAACTAACTGGGTAATTTTTTTGTTATAATCATTTCACAATAATTCAGATTACCTTCTTTTTTTTAAAATTAGCCTATACTTTCCCACTGCTGAACAAAGGCCACCCCCTTTTCAAACCACACCTTCCTTTCCTGACCCATTTGAATCCAATTCTTTCTCGCAAAGGCATCTAAGTCGTCTAGCCATTTTTTCCTCAGCCTACCTGGTCGTCGGCGGAAAATAATATTGGATTACTATAAATAGAAATACATGTTCACCTTTATTTAGTTTCATCAATATTAGCTATAAATAGACAAACTATCCTGAAAAAAGTGATATGTCATAAATTCAGACCGCAACAAGGAGTTAAAGGATTGACTTGACGGGGGTTCAACACTCGTGCGAACCTTTTGCTAGAGCTGGAAGCATTTTCGATTACCCTTAGGGACAGCCGAGGGCTGTTTAACTTTTGACCTAAGCCCTATTTTGTCGGTATCTAATGGAGTTATTTGTTGCTATAGGGTTTAGATAGTATTTGTACACATTTATATCTCATATTAAACCCTTGTTTCATACTTTATATCGCTGACTTACAGAATTTCACATAATTTTTGAAAATTAAGCTGTACTTAGTGTTCTAAAAGCAACCTAGCTGTTGTATCATGAAATATATATGTATATCTAAATACACGCATATAAGAGGTCATCCATAAATTATCTTATACGAATTTACGACTTTTAATGCCCTCTCCCTTGTCCTTGTCACATTTTCTATACCTTTGGTGAAGTCAGAAATTTTTCAATTTTATGCATGTGTTTAAAAAAAATAAAAGAAAACAGTAGTTTCAATTTTTTTTTCAATTTTGATATTTGACGCCTTCCTCCCTTGCCCGTCGTCACACAATGTCTCATTTCAGCCCCCCCCCCCCTTTAACGTGTGGCGTAATTTATGGATGACCCCTAATATATATATGCAAACGACCATAATAACTAATGCATGTATTATTTAAATAAAATTTATAATTATTTTTATAATATCCTAGAAAAGAAAACAATAGCATTAAGATATCGCAAATCAAGGCAAAACCTGTCATATTAACATAACTTCTAGTCTACGTTAATACAGTTTGTCTAACTAAAGAATAGCATCGTTAGTAATAAGAGTCGCTTGTTATTTTAAAAGGTAACAGGGTTGGCAAGTTATAATGCTATACTAACAAGGCAGGGAGAAAAATTGTAGAATGCTATACAAAGGAAGTAACAATTTAAACGATTTAAAACTAACGATATTAAAAAGGAGATGGTTCGTTTGAAGTACCTCTGTCTTCGTGAAATTAATGTTCTTATTGAAGTTCCAACTATATGAATCGGTTTCTTATTTATTAGTAAGGAGTTTTGCTCAAATATAGCCCATATAATATATAACACCAGCATATATCCAGCTGTATGCTAGTGAAAGTCCAGTAAAAATAGTTTAAACCGTTTCGGGGGAAGGTGAAAAGGGAAAGAAGGAAATTAGGTTAGTTTATTCAGTCCGTACTTTCGGGACTTTCTGGTCTAACTTATTACGTAATTAGCGAACCTAACATCTTTATAGTCACCATATCAGTATTAAAAATCTTTTGTGTTTTAAAATAATAGATTGACTCAGCAATTATTATAAAAATTGAAACATACAGATTATATTTCGAATTATATTCGGAGTTGAAGAAATAAGGAACTTCGTTCCTGGCGCGGGTGCCCCGACCGCACAACTTTTTTTCTTATTAACAAAATTTATACACGTTGCGGCGTGAATCCATGTACAAACATGCAAAGTTATCCAAAGCAGTACCAAGATATGCGAAGCGATGCGATGGGAAGCAATACTATTCATGGTCTATGTAAAAATCAAAGTCTTTTAAAAAGTACAGACTTATTCTATTTATAAGTATATTGATAAACAAATATATATTAGTCTTATTTAAAACACCTCCTTTTTCATGTCCCAAAACATTTTTTCCGGAGTACAATACAATTTAATCCCAAATCAATTTGTGTATTCAAATTTGTCTATCCAACCCATCGTTGGTATTCAATCAGTTCTTGGTGTCTCACCAATTTTAATTAAAAGATTGGCATTTGATTCTGAATGCTTAATTAAGGACTTTTAAAGCTCTTGCTGATAAACTAGCTGATAGCAATCTTACAGATATACTATTTTTTGAGTCGCTTACAGTGAATGCAATAGTTTCTGTTGATCTGTTGAATAGTGTGAAATAGAAAGCGTGGCAAATGAGTTAACTGACATTCACATTTATAATATTATTTAGGAAGTTTTGGGATTGGTTAGAATAATTAAGTTTGATATCAAGGATTTCTTGTATTGTATTGGCAATGATCCACATAGATCCAGATTTGATAATATTATACAATATAGCAACGAAGACTTCGCCAAGAATTGGAACTGTTTGAGTTTCCTGTTCGCAATCATATTATGTACTGTCGTTGAACAACATTTTAGCTGTTATTTATATGTTTAGTTAGATCTAATTTATTGTATATAAAGGTTTCTGACGCTTTATATAAATAATATTCCACCTGTCAACACATATAGCACTGTTTTCAGCTGATGCCACACAACAACTGACCTTCTTGTTTATCTTTGCCTCTCTATCTCCATATCTGTCTATGCGTATGCTTGTAACGGGTAATATCCAAATGATAGGACCGATTATGACAAGACTTTTACGCGCAGATAGCCGGTATTGTGACGAATAACATAGAGGATACTTTAATTTAACAAACGAATACAAAAAATTAAAACCTTCTAAATTGAAAAACATTATTGAATCCAATAGGAACAAAGTCGAAGGTAACAGTTAGTTAATGTCCCTAAGCAAATAATGCTAGATCACAGCTAATAGAATAACAGTAAACATTATATAACCATGTAAACACTTCTGGGTCAATGACAGAATCACCTCATATATCTCTCGATGGAGGCCGTTTGGCTTAAGTTAGATGGTTTGTTCAGCGTTTGAGCGTCGACACACGGCGCTAATCCATATGATTAACAGTGCCATTTTGTTTTGAATAACCACTTCAGTTAGTATAAAATTATGTTAATTTATTACTTGTTTGTCTGCACAATTCAAATCTCCGCATATTTAGTATCTACTCAGTTAAAAACATTTAATTCTATTACCAAAAGGAGTCAGTAGATTATTGTTAATTTCATATATTTGGCATATCTTTCACGTAGTAATTACTCATCATCATACTTAGCCCGATTCAGCCAACTGCTGGAGTAGGGCTTCTTCATTAGCAGGCTACTTCTGCTGTACCCCAAGGGCATCTATTTCATAAATATTATTATGAAGAATTAAATAGGCAGTTCTTAAGATGAGTACATGAGGAAAAATTTTTTAAACTAATTTATTTAAGCATAAATACATGCATTTATTTTTTCACGAATAGATCCGGATATCAAGAACTTCCACAAAATAACGCCTATAACTCTAAAGTTCTTAAAACATCGATAATATTTAGTACAGTTTTATTTATATGGTACAATCCGGTATGTTTTCTGCAACCTACATGTTGCAGAAAACATACATTTTTAATCTTGTCCTGAAAAAACGGAGAATTCAATTAACAAAGGATAATCTGCCGGAGATTACCGTAAAATTGGAAGACAAAGCAAACGGTTCCCAAATCTTTAACCCCTACATTTAACCCGTGAAGCTGTGACAGCACAAAAAACAAAAGCCATGGTAAGATGAGGGTCAAACGGGAACACGGAAATTCAATTCAGCCTTGAGTTCTTAAGATCTCTTTAAGGGAGAAAAATTGTGGAAACGTATGTACAATGAGCACGTCTGCGTAAAACGTAATATTTTATGGGATAAATCCTAATGCGGTGTAACCTTAATATAACGACTCTTAATATAACGAATTCTTTGATTCCGTTGATCGAAATATAACGAAAACTTTGATTGAAAACATAAAAGATAGAAGATTGATTCATGGAAGATATACAGTCTTCAAATCCCTTTGATAGTAAATTCACAATCTTTGCAGAAATTGAAAGTATAATTTATGTCTATTTAAAGAATTTTATCAACCTTACGTAATGTAACTCCTATAAATTTAATTAATAGGAGTTATATTACGTAATAAGTATATATAACGTATATTACGTAGTATGACGTAGTGATTTCTTTCCCTTATGCGAACATATAATATACCTAATTGTAATATTTTTTTTGGATAAAATGCTGTAAACGAATATTTTCCGTGGCGATACGTCGCCACGTAAAATGTTCGGAAAATATACGGTACCAGACAGTCTGACCCGTCGCAGTAATAATACTATGTTAATCTCTTTTTCTTAAAATTTCGATAAAAAATGTCATAGTATTTTGACCTTTTTTCTTTACACATATAGAGACACCTATAGACTATTTTCGTATACATGATATATCGGAATAAAGCTGAGGCTTATCGTTTTAACGGAAATAACGACATTGTCACGTCTACGCGATCTGCTTTCGACGTACGAATCCCAGTTCATCCCGTGGGATGGGAACGTTCACAAATATTGATTCTTATCTCTGTAAGGGATCTTTTCATGTATAGTCGACCAAGAAAATGCTTTACCATTTTGAATGACAGCTCCTAGTTATAGAAAATTTTGCAAAGGGTTATTGCCAGAAATTAAAGTAATGCATAACGAGCAAAGCATAAGCCTATTAACTAATTGACATGCAAATGAAATTCGACCTTAGCGTGGCAAACCAATTTCTGGGTCGACCATACAATATTAAGACTGTGTTAAGACTGTGATAAATATGACCGTTTATACCATAGATAATTTATGTATTCCTTATACATGCAATAACCGAGAAAACGCGTAAAAAGAATATCTTGCATTTTTTCGTTAGTATATTCCTCCATTGTTGCATAAAAATGTTTAATTAGAGGTAGCGGCATGCTTGTAGCCGAATTGGGCCGGCGCGTCCGGGTACCAGTACCTCTTTCTCACATGATATGCAGTGCTTTAAACGATACTGTCTAGTTTTGTGTACCTTTAAGTTTGTTAATACACAATAAACTGTTTTTTTTTTAAATAAATCGTTTATGTGAAAGAAATTCACCAGAATTGCTTCTTCGTAACGACTAAACCTCAGTTTAGTTAGCGTTCTCAAACGCACTATGCTGGTTTTACTTATTTTTTCTCTATATTCATAGGGTGCCCTTCGCCGCCTTTTCGTGTAGATTTTAATAGTTTTTTTTTAACTCTATTTAATTCTAATACTATCTGTTTCCCACGACTTCTATACTATAAAGTATTAACTATACTATAACTATAAACTACCTCCTTTCCTTTCATATTTGTACGTCCCGCGGCTTTTGAGATTTTATTTTAAGGTGACTTTTTGCTCTTATATATTATATACAGATAAAAAACTTCAGTTGGAAGAAGGTTTGTGAATAATCATCTCTGTAAATTTACTTATAGAATATCGATTTAAACATATTAAAAGGAATATAATAAACTATTAAAAGTTATGAAGTTATAAAATTAGATTCGCAGTAGGCTAAGAAAAAGTATAGACTTTAATTTCAGTTGTAAATTCAAGTATAAAGTCTCATGATGCAAGCTGTGGCCTCTGAGAGATATTAGATCGCCACCCGGTTGGTCCAGGGATCGTGAACGCGTTTTGTTGCGTGTCTCAATTTAAAAGATTACAGAGTAAAGATTGAAAAACACAATAAAGAGTAATATTTTTTTTAATGTCCTACTGCTGGGCAAAAGCCACCCCACTCTTAGACCACTCTCCTCTATCCAGAGCTAAACCAATTCACTCCTTTTCTGCAAAGGCGTTCAAGTCGCCACACCACCTCTTCCTAGGCCTACCTGGTCAACGGTGGCCATTACTGGGAGTCCATATAGTCGCAACATTGGGCCAACTTTGCGGGTCCATTCGTGCCACATACCCAGCCCATTCCCTTTAGAGCTTTGCTTACTTTTTCCCACATCCATTACTCCAGTCATGGAAGTAAATGAAATAAATCTTAAAATCTCTAATTATCATAGTAGTAGATGTAGATTATAAAATTAAAATCACACAGTAATAATTAAAGATACATAGCATAGACACTAATGCAAGGAACCTACAAGGAACCCTAATAGTTTTTGCTTTGTCTGTCCGTGCGTCTGGCCACCCTATTTCTAACTTTCTTTATCATAAATGCATGAATTATGGTACATATATGTCTAGATTTAATATTGTATTTTGGCATTATCATATTTTACATTTTATATGTCAAGTAGAAATTATGCTTTTTTTTTTTTGAAAAATCAAACATTGAAATTAATAATCAACATTAAAATGTGATTTTTTTTGTCAATGGCATAATCTTGCATATAGGTGCAACCTTATGTAATATTACCTATATGCAACCAAATTACACGTACTTTTTTATAAGTGCAAAATAGCACTTATTTAACACTATATTCGGACATTGATGTCAAACGATTAAAATTTAAAATTCCACCCTCATCACGTCGATGTCCTAAAGTCCACAACTGTGCGCTTTTCTAGACACTTTTTGCCTCGCACAATTCCTCTGTGGAATCGGTTGCCGGCTTCGGTATTTCCGAACGGATACGACTTAGGGACCTTCAAGAAAAGAGCATACTCATTTCTCAAAGGCCGTGTAGCTTTCGGGTTGCAGCATTACACCGATTTTCCCTCGTATTCAGTCGCGGATTAAAGCAAAGTAGTTTAGTTTTTCATGCATGTCATGGATTTCCGCAAAGTAACGCCTGATTTTATCAGTTATATTTTTATATTTATTTGTGGCCGGATTTCGACCGGACGGAGATCTATAGTGTAGTATTAAAATGGTAACACTGATATTGTAAAAGTAAAACTGTTTATTAACAGTTTAACTTTTACAATATCAGTAGAGCCAAACCTAAAAGAATTCGTTTAATTTTCTTGTATATTGTCTTCTTAAACACTTCTTATTACATCATAAGCAATAATTCACTTCTGCAATACCGGAGCCGGACATAGCTCCAAAGTGTTTGTACATTTTTGTCCTTGAAGTCTACGGAAGTTCTACAAAACTCTGTGTAGTTACACAAAGTCCCCAGCCACACTACATGATCATCGAAATGATCATTCAAATGAAGCTATATCTGGCTCCGGCATAAGAAGAAACCGGAGAGCAAAAATGACATGTTATACTATTGTCAAAGTGATCCTAGATATGGCTGTTATTTTCAGTAATCCAAGCTGATAGTCCAAGCTTACTATATTTTAAATTGAACTATTGCGAGACAAACTATTATTAGATATTTCAATTGTTTTAATTCAGTTCTATTGTGCTTTAGTTTAGTCTTTAGAGAGTTGTATATAATCTCTATACTAGACTATAATAACCTCACTTACTAGATCGTCTCGAGACCGCAATAGCATCTCAATTTTACACAGACCTAAACGGAAAATCTTAGTTACAAAATTCACGAGACTAAAAGCAGCACGAATTCATTCTGAAAATCTCACGAACAAAAGTTTTAACCTATTTTTATATTAAAACATTGACCTTGTTGCAATAATAATTGTTCTGTCTCGTGGTGTATTTACAGCTAATGAAAGGTCAGAATTGAGGCTACGAGCACGCTGTTTGCTTTGTCTTCGGATTCAGTTGTAAACAGCAAATAGCCGGACACGGCTCTGTTCGGTAATCCGGCGTTAATTAGCAGCTGGTCGAGCACGGTGCAGTGCTGACACACGGACTCTACGCTTGTAAAACTACGATACATATAAAAAAGGCTGGAAAGGTGGCTACGAGCACGCTGTTTACTTTGGCTGCGGATTCAGTTGTAAACAGCAAATAACCGGACACGCCTCTGTTCGGTAATCCGGCGTTAATAAGCAGCTGGTCGAGCACGGTGCAGTGCTGACACACGGACTCTACGCTTGTAAAATAACTATAACATATAAAGAGAAGGTTGGAGAGTAGGCTACGACCACACGATGTTACGTATGCAACTACTCGTAAATGTTCGTTTTTATATTGGCAGAACATTTTGTCTGTATGTCGAATATTATATACTAGCGCGTGCTGCATACGATCAGTTTTTGTCACGTTGTTATAGGAGATTAAAACTACATGTTTGTTTACATGTTAGCAGAACATTTCGTCAGTTTGTCGTTCATATTAAAACGAAATAATATCGTTTATGACCTGCTTCTTTCACTTTGTTATAGGTATTTATACTAACATGTTGGTTAACATGTTAGCAGAACATTTCGTCGGTGTGTCGCACGTATCATAACGAAGTAACTCGTGTCTTATTAATTTAGACTCGACTCGCCCGAGGAGTTTTAGTATTGTTCTTTTATTTAACTTTTAAATTGTAATTACTAAACTAGCAATAAATGATCTTTTATTTTTATTTTTTTTTGTTTTTTGAAGGATGAGTACCTCATTTGGTTCTTGAACACATAAAAGCTATATATATAAGTAGTGGCAGTTAAAAGGGTCAACCCTTTTTTTGATGTTATCCTCAAAATTAAAGCTGTTAATAGTTAGTACAACCATTTTAATTCATAAGCAATTTTTTATTTTCAAGACGATGATTTAATGAAATAAACATTCAAATGCGTGATTGATCGCTTCTCCCGCTGAACTTGACAGTTAAAAACACTACGTACGTACATACTGACAACACGAGTGTGAAAGGTTACGTAAAACATTTCTTCTTCTTCTTTATTTTTTGGTTCCGGCAGGATTTGTGCATTAGCCAGCGACAAGTAATAAGTTTTTTTATAATTATTTACAGTTTATGAATAACAGGAAACGAAGGAAACTAATCGCGACATAACATAAATGATTAAAAACGAATTAACTTTACAAAACAAAATCTGAATAATTACATAAGGGGAAAACAAAGCAAAATTATGGTTTAATGTAAATTTTTACAATAACGTATAGCTTTTATTTATGTAAAGTCTCACTAATGTTTTTTTTATTTGTATAACAAAAAATATAGTCTCCAAAAAAGATCGACGGACAAAAAGTTTGAAAATTTCTTAAAAATGACATTAAGTATTCGAAACCATGAGTTTCTTTTCAAACATTTTAATTTTATTTACGTAGCAAGGGAAATCTGGTTCTTCTGCTTTTAGTCAATAAATTATTCTTGTTATCATATAATTACAACCATGTTATGGGTTATTAAGTATGAGATATTCAATTTGTAAACGTTAGGATTTTTATATTTGCTTTTGGGTAGAGTTCAGCATTATTTCACTTATGTATGGACATATAAAATAAGTGTTGTATTTCCACTTTTATCAATCACATCAGAAATAAAAATTATATTTGAAAAACTGCATATGGACATCGAACATTGCCTATACTTTTGAAATTTTATATAATTTATTTATAAATTAAAATGTCAAAATATCAATTTTCATGACTCTACTTTTATAATTTATATTTATAATGTAAAAATTAATTACAAATAACTATGCGATATTCCTTTTTTAGACTTCTCTATTTATATTTTATATATCTATCCAATATATAAAATTCTCGTTTCACGGAGTTTGTTGCCAAACCACATGGAAACAACTTGACCGATTCTTATGAAAAATTTTGCGTTTATTCTGTAGGTGTTAATCGGTCGTAATTTATTTTTAAATCCCCTAAGTTATAAGGAAAATACACACATAGTTGCGCGGTACAGCTAGTATAATATAACGGGGTACAGCTATATAAAAGCGAAAGGTCACCTATCATGGAATATAGAAAACCGCGTGACGAACAAAATTGAAATTTGACAAAGAGGTTATAGTTGGCAGTCATCTGCTAATAACGGATTTTTCGATAAGCTCAGATTTAAGGGCTCTCGTAAATTTTAATCTTACGCAGTCGAATTCACGGGAAACAGCTGGTACAACATAAATCCTTGATTAAATGTCATTCTTTTAGTTATTCATCGGCTAACAAATCCCATAACTATGCGAAACTATAAATCAAAGATTACGGAGCCCCCAAAATCTCCCGCCCCTAATATCACACACTGTGATACCCCCAATAGTACGTGCCTTCTGAAAAAACGGAGGAAGTTCGATATTTGAAAACCAGTGTTAGAATGGCCACTCATCTATCACTCGATCGCGGCAAGAACTTCGTAACTTAGCGATCAACTGAAATGTTGATCACCGTTTAAGCTACAACCTCGTCCTTATAAAAGCTTTATACAAATTTAATATTTTACAATATTAATTTAACTAAGAAATAAAAATTTCTTAAGCATTACATTTGGCGTTAAAATTTTATGATAAATAAATAAATAAATAAAATAAAAACAGGACTATATGACACACGGACGACTGTTCCTAAGGTAGACAACTTAATGCCTGTGTTATAGGTAACAGACGCCTGTTATACACAAATATTAGCAATTATTACAATGTAGCACAACTTATGCGTTTACGTACATACTTGTTTTAAGCTGGGAAATGGTTTTATACACCAGTCCTGCAACCGGAAGTGTAGGCAGTAGCTCACTGGTTTGAGCCACAATACTTACCAAAACCCTGTAGAGCCCTCAACTTCCGTGAGTACGGTACATTCTTCGCTTTTCCTTATTAAGAATTTGAAGTTTGGTGATTGAATGTAAATTTAATTGAGTAATAGATAATACGGTGTCACATCGTGAGTATACATTTGATTATTTTCGCATATTCACAATTTGACGGACTCTTTTCGTAAGAAAGATAAAAGTATGATAAAGGTTTGTAATTAAAAATTAAAATCTATGAATAATTTGTGAATTGTACGGTGCTTTTTTCGAAACTGTCGTTGTTGTGTGAAATTAAACTTGCAAGAGCCTAAAGACCTCCTTAAGTGGACGGCTAATAATAATAAACTATGTAAACCCTTGTCTAATTTCATCTTTTTATGTCCGCGGTTTTCGAAATATCTTGATAGGCAACCATTTATCTATACCCATTTACGAATAGATGTATTAATTTTCTCAGCTTGACTTTAATTTCGCGCCTTACACAATACACAAATCACCTATGTTGTCTTCTAATAAAGAAATTTGAAACTGAATTTTCCAAGCTAACTTGTCAGCGTTTGCATAATGCCGTCCTCTCAAACACAAAGGCGTTACATACCGTTGCGTTACCAAGCGCCGTGGAATTTAATGCGTTTATTGCTATTGTTACCGATATGGAAAGTGGTTTTGGCAAAGTGTGCCGATTGATTTTTTCGAAAAAAACTAAAGTACCAGATGAGTTTCTGTAATCTTTCAAATTATAAATAAAATCAAAAGATAATTTATTCAAATAGACTTTTACAAGGTCTTTTGTATCGTCAAATATTTTAAATGCTACCTCTGAGTCGGAAATGTTGAGCCACAGAAAAACCAGCAAGAAACTCGTTAGCCAGCTTTTCTGTAAAATCATTTATATGTATCGCGTTTGCGTTGCCGGCATTTAAGCAAATTCAGCAATACTTTGCACAAATCCACGATACATTATTTCAAATATTTTCGCGTCACATTTACATATATATTACGTTTTCGTTTTTGGTGTTTGTCTATGATCGCTTAACTTTTTTTTCTATAAAACAGAGGGCAAAAGTGCAGGCGATAAACCTAGGTGACTACCCACACCCATGGACAACTGCAAAACCTGAGAGCTCGTCTGCACGACCAGAAGGCCAGCAGATGCGCTGCTGGCCCTTAATGACGAGTTTAGGTCACCGGGAAGTCTCACAAACCGAACGAAACGCGACAACTCAGCACCTGCCCGGTGACGTTTTATTGCAATAAGGGCTGCATCCCACTGAGTTCCGTTACTTTCCAAGGTGGTCCAGAACCCCCAGGGGTCGTAGGCGTGACAAAAAATGGGGGTTCGCAATTCGCAAGAGCTAACGTATTGGCATGACTACCCCTATCAATGTAGGCAAATAATACTTTAAGAAGCTCAGCAACTGTTTCTTGTGAGTAAATACATAATTGTATATTTCATTTTCAGTCAAACATATTTAGATTTGTAAAGCGCGACGCAAATTTTTATAGTTAGATTTAGCCTTCACATTTTTGTCGAGATTTTGGAATATAGTAGAAATGTAACTGCAGGGGGGTCCACCGGAACTAAGTAAATTTCGAAAGTGGTTTTTAAAAAAAAATTATTCTGGAAACTCCTGCACAGAGCGATCGCAATAACCACTCATACGAACGGAACCCACACCGCACCTCACTTCTCGAGTTGAAGCGTAGCGATCGTAAGTAATGACGTCATTAGTGACGTGTTCGCCGAGATCGCGGTGTTGCGATTGCTTAGTTGTAAAATAACGGGTGCTTACGTTACAAAATATTGACGTACGATGTAAAAAATTATTAAAATTAAATCCGTGTCTGAAATACGAATAAAATATATGATTTGAAGCGACCCTTTCGTATAAATGTTGTGGATGTGAAATTTTTTCGTAATAAATTGGCTGCTACTTCTTCGGAAGCGGCCGGAATGGAATTTTTAACTATCTTAAAAAGTTTTATTGTTAATTTATTACAGACAAATAAGTTTAGGACACGAAAGAACTGGCATTATCTAGTTTATCTAGACTTTGTTTCACTATATATAAGATAAAGCAAAGCTAAATTCATTTTTTTTTTAATTTAATTTATTCAAGTAGAGTTGCCTGCTCTTTTGAATCGTCATATATATTAAAAGCTACCACTGAATCGGAAGAATCGAGCCACGAGAAGAATCAGCAAGAAACTCGTTAGCCACTCTTTTAAAAATAGTTCTTACAAAAATGAGTTTAACACATTTTTACACGTTAACTATCAAGTACAAAACTGGAGCGACTCAATTCTAAGCAGTTTAATATAGTCTTTGACTGCATAGTACGCCTGAAGAATAATCGTGTTTGTTTGAAATTTTGTAACGTTAAAGAGCTTAATTATACAAATACATAACAATTCCCATTGGAAGGTGGCCCTCGAGATGCAGGGAATCCTAGTTTGGGGGCCAATACTGCTTTGATTAAATGTAATGTATATTTTGGCCAAATAAACGTTATTTTTTATTATTATTATTTAATTATAGACAAATTTAATAAGGCGTCTGGGATTGTGTTAAACAATAATAAAGTCACCTTTATATCTAACTCAACGAGTGAGTACACAGCCTTGTGAATTTTTCTATTAACTTCTTCGGTGCAGTCTGGCTCCTCCAGCAGCTTTGACATTAGCGCCGCCAAATGAAGCGATATCTCCAGGAACCTTTAACGGTTCTCTATGATCGCTTGGTAGCTGCATACCATTACGTTATTTCACTCGCTAATTAGAAAAAACGAAATGAACTCCTTGAAAGGAATGCAAACAAAAAATCTCTATGCTGAATTCATTTGCATTGATGATGGCTTAATATTCGCCTTGTCATCTTTAGTTTATTTGCTTTTCTTATTTTGTTTATTTCCTCCGCTTAAAATTTTGGGTTTTCATACAAAATTGCGAGATCCCTTAGCCCTCCTTAATAAGGCTTTGTCGAAAAATCCATTGTAGGCAAACGTCTACTAACTTTAACTATGTCCCTGCCCAATTTCAACTTTGTGCGTTCCGCGGTTTTCGAAATTTCATGATAGGTGATCTTCCGCTTTTATATATAGATTTGGCTGCAAATTCTCATGGTTCATTCCAAAAAAGTTTACTAAGCATTATTTTAAACAGTTGTGCTTAATACAAGTAAAAGTTTACTAAGCATTACTTTATACAGTTGTGCTTAATACAAGTAAATGTTTACTAAGCATTATTTTAAAAACTTCTGCTTAATAAAAATAAATGTTTACTAAGCATTAATCTAAAAAGTTCTGCTTAATACAAATAAAAGTTTACTAAGTATTACTTTAAAAAGGTGTGCATAATAAAAATAAAAGTTTACTAAGCACAAGAGAGATATGCTTAGTAAACCTTTTTTGGAACGAAGCTCTTTGACATATCTTTTGGTAGGTGTTATTCGACAAGAATAGGAACGAAAAAACGCTTTTCTACTGTCTCACTACTCCTCGGTCCCACTGCTAGGGAAGGGCCTCCCCTTTCTTGATCCATCTTCCTCTTTCCTGGACCAATCTCATCCACATTTGCCTCACAAAGGTATCCAAATTGTCGCGCCACCTGTTTTTCGGCCTGCCGGGTCGTCGGCGACCGTTTGTAGGCATCTAGGAAGCCGCGATATTGGTCCACCATTACGGGCTTTTTGCGGGTGGGTTACGAACTTGTATTAAACTTTGTATACTGTTGTTGTTATAAAATAAATATATATATTTTCAACGTAGTAACTTTACGTAACGCAGGTCTAGGCGTTGGTGAGCTTATGTAATTTATGATTGTCTCTTATTTTATTGCAGGTTTTTTTTTAATAATACTGGCAGTTGAATGCACTTTTTCTTATTAATACCTATGTCAAAACATAGGAAAATTATAATTTATGTTATAAAAAAGTCATTGTTTAATCAAATTTTTAACTTATACATGTCACTATATCTATACTAATGTTATAAAAGAAAAAGTAACTCTGTTACATTTTCACGTCCGAACCTCTAAACTAATTTCGATGAATGTTATTATAAAGATAAATTTCACTTGCTAAAATATTGTTGCAAAAGTGAAACTGAATTCAACGCGGACGAAGCCCCGGAGTATAACCAGCACTGATATATAGTTGGCGAGATATAAAGAATAAAGTTTTACCATAATGTCTACATTTTTTAAGAAGTAATATGGTTACCCTGTTTGTTAAGCGCGCGGGTTAAATTTAACAGGTTTTACAAAAATGATTTTGAAAAAAAAACTGGCCTCGCCTCGAGCTAGCCTCTAATCGAATTTGGACGAATTAATACTCAGTTATTACTGTTGCATGGCGATTTTATTCATATTTATATGTTATATTTGATCTTAATTATTTACGTTGGAAGTTCTGGAATTACGAATTACCTGTGATGTCCCCGTCCCCGTCCCCGTCCCCGTCCCCGTCCCCGTCCCCGTGTAAAATACTGGCCCCTCCCGATTACTACTTCATCATAGTTTTCCCTTTTGTACATAGACTCAACGAAACCAGTGTTATATTAGTTTGTTTGTTATATGTGTAATGCGTATGCTTCGAAAACCGATGGTCTATAAAGCTATAAATATTTGAATAGTAATTATTAATGTTAAAAATATTTGCAAATCATACTAGTAGAATTTTTAAAAAGTTTTGGGAGTTTAGATTAGGACGTGAAAAAATTTATAACCAAGGATATCGTAAAAACTCCTTGAATATAGTAGTACATTTTGCGCAATACAATTGAATATCAAAAAAATTATAAAATATAATGCAATCTCTCACATTGCCTATAGACGGTAGACGACAACATAACAGCGGACTTTCACTTTTCAGTGGTCAGCGTTATCCTAATTGTAAATTTTTGTTCCTGTGAAATTAATATTTAATAAAAAATATAAACATTCTTGTCCTCAATATCCCCAAAACCCTCCTAAATCTAACCCCAACCAGCTCCTGCCATCTTGTGTGTCAAAGATTCTGCGTTTGTGAAGTTTCAGCGTCTCACGTTTGCGCTTGATCACCTGCTTTGTGTTTTTGTCTAGGGATGCGCACGCGTTGGTGTTTTGTTTGGTTTTTTGTTTTATTCCAATGTATAAATGTACCTACATCATAAAAAAACAATTTAAATTCTATAGAATAGTAGCTCTTAAATATCGTACCATGTTTAATAATATTATTATTTGTTGTGCCAAAGTATTTATTAAAATTTTCAAAGATAGATAAGCACTTTATTTGACCAAAACACTTAACCTAAACTAAACCTAGAATATTACAATAAAAATCAGTAGAGCTTATTCTGTTTCGGTCAATAAAAAAATAAGATAAAGATGCAGATATAGTAATGATTATGTTTGTGCAAATGTGTTGTCCGTATCAAAAACTGCCTTATGTGTATTGTGTGCGCGTGTATGTGTGTGGCAGCGTTGCAATTTTCAAAAAACACGTAAATTTGGGTACGCTTAGAGCTTTAATATGTGCAATATAAATACTGCACTAGTTTATAGAAATGCAATATTTATTACATGTACAAGTTACTCTTGGGATTTCGTCAGTTTAGGTTTAATGATATCGTCTAAGGTAAGGTTTAATTTAAAAATATTGCGAGTATATCCGTCTGGTGGTCTGGATGGTTCCCCAAACTAGCTGCAGTATACCCCTGCCCTTAATCATGTAAGGGGCGGGAGTATACTGCAGCTAGTTTGAGGCTTTACGCTTAGTTGGAGGCAAGATATTAGGCATACATGAAACTATTAAGTATTCCTTATTTATAAAAACTCCAATCAAAACCCTCGGAAATGTATGAGTAAAACAGTCTATCTGTTTTATTCGTCTTGAGACAAAAGGTAAATAAATAAATAAAGGTAAATAGCCAAATTTTGAAAGAACACTATGATTTCAAATAATCAGTTCAATGATTAAAATATAGAGAAAAAACTTTTAATTTACTTCAAGGTGCTGTAATAGAATATAGCTAATAGGTATGCTAATAGAGCATTTTATCTATGACTCTGTGGTAATATTATTATTATACTACATACCCTTGTGAAACTTTCGATACAGCTAGTTAAATAATACAATCTGTACTTAATATTTAGTTCTTAATATTCATTAATTTTGCTAGAAGTTGATACGAAAATAGTTCATCGGGGTCGCAGATTTGACTGGGTATTTCTGGATTTTAATTTACAGTTCTAGCCGGGAAGGTCGGCATTTGAGGCGATGGCCTAGGTTAAGCAATTCTTGACGCGGCCGCGTGGTAGATGGGTCACCCATTTAAGACTGGTTTTCAAATAACCGATCTCCTCCGTGTTTCGGAAGGCACGTAAAACAGTGGGTCCCGATTAATATCACTGAGTGATATTAGTCGTGAAATTGTGAGTGTGACGTCAGACGTTAGCCGGTCGTCTTAACTCGCCCCACAACCACATCCCCACAAATTTATCCCCAGACCGGGATAGACCTAGGAGAGTCTACACTTTATAACCGTTGCGCTACTGACGCTCGATAAGTACGTATAAATGTACTGTTTAGGTTAATTATTCCTCGTATGCGTTTGTAACTAAGCAAAGTAATCACGGAGCACTGCATTAGGTATGTAGATGGCATTCAACACGGAAATCATTAATGTCTCGCGGCCTTCGCTTGGAACAGGGCCGTTTAGAGTACTGAGCCTCTTTTTTCCGGATGATGTAATAATCATAATCTGAAGTTAAATAATTTACATATTTGCCTCCGATGGCGGACAGCTATGCTAGTAGCTTGCTCATAGCTTGCCTTTCAATTCGATGGCTCGTATGTGAAGTAGCGTAAGTCACATTTTGCCATGTTCACATTTTTCTTCTTTCTTCTTCTTCTTCTTTTAGCCCGATGACGTCCACTGCTGGACATAGGCCTCCTCCATTGACTTCCACAGAGCTCTATTACGTGATAAGGATATCCAACGGCTTCCAGTCCACCGTGTAGTCACACTTTTACGTTTATTAATTTCAAAGTAAAGTATTTTCAAGTATATAACTTTGAAAATAATATTTGGTTTGAAATTAAGAATTGGTTTGCCGTAATCTGAAATAGATTTAAGACTCTTAAATAAGTCAGATTAAAAAAGATTCATCTTTCAAAAATTGTTTGGGCTACAAAATACTTAGTGATTTTCTTTTTGCTATATTACACACGGACGTCTGTTCCTCAGGTAGACAACTTAATGCCTGTGTTATAGGTAAGAGACGCCTGTTATACACGAAGTATATAAATACATACCTATAGATAATACACTCAGACTCGAGGAGGAAATTGAACCCACAACCCCCGGAGCGGAAGGCTGGGTCACTGAGCCAACGGGCCGGTCAAAGTTGCGTAAGAAATGAATAAATTATAATCAGGTACACTGCAAACAGCCGAAGTTGAGGACGACTAAATAGTACAAATAAAATTAAACGTGTTCATAATTATGTTTTAATCAATAAATTATGAGGTTTTCAACGAATCGGTTATTGTTGTTCTTTATGTTGTTATCGGTTGTTATTCACTTTCCACTTAGCAGGTTCTTGAGGAATAGCAAAAACCCTTTTTTTTCTATGACATTTAGATTGATGTAAATTAGTTCGATAAAGTCAAGATACAAGAGATAACGACGCCATCTTGTTTTTTACGTTCTTTAACGCTTTTCCTGACATTAAATAAAAGGTTGCCGCCGCGGGCTTCGAAACTTCTTTTTTTTTTTTTTGGAAATGCAATGCTCTTGAACATCAGTCATTAGTTCATTACTGTTCATTAATATATACACAGTCCTCTTTTGTGCAGGTGTTAGGGCACGCAGGGCACGATAAAAGATGGCACATTGTTTGAGTTGCACCGCACAAACAGCTCAAGTGAAAATCGTTTGTGAATCTAAGTAACACAGTGTTAGTCCTGAGATTGTGGGGGTTCTGAGGATGACGTCAGATGGCAATGGGTCATCTTAACTCGCCCCACAGCCACAGCCTCTGCAATTTAAACCGCACCCTGTTGCTGGACCGGGGATAAAGCTAGGAAGAAGATTTGTGTAATTAATTAAATTTTACTAAGTTATTGCGCTTTAAAATGAAATATTTATTGTAAGCTGGCTCAAGGCTTTTATATTTTAGGAATTAAAGCGAGTGAAAGTGAAAAGTTGACAAAGGCCGGGAATTACCAAAGACTGTCTTAAAATGCAAACGGATAATTGATTTCATATTGCTCTTAAAGCTGTATTAAATACAATTTTTGTTTAAAAAATCATTTAAATCGCTTATCGAACGGTATTAAATTTGCAGTAATATGCATTATTGCAATAAAATTGACCGCCTTTCCTTTCTTTAACTGGGCGTAAAATAAATGGTTATGTTTAATGCCGGGGCCAGACTTACCTCCTTCAATTTGGCCCTATCAAAAATCAGTTCTTAGTTACTATAAACATGCTAAATTTAATATTTGTACGTCCCGCGGTTTTCGAAATTTCATGGTGGTCCACCGCTTTAATTCCGGAGCAAAACGTAGCTTTATTTGAATAATCATTTCAATGATCATTTAGTGTGGCCGGGGACTAAGTATAGCTGCGTAATGTTTTGTAGAACTTTGTAGATTTCAAGGACATAAATGTACAAACTCTTTAAGCTATGTCTGGCCCCGGCATAACTCACGCTTGGCGTCTTTATGTGTTTGTAACCAAGATGGCTACCGGAAATGTAATCAACAGCTACATAAACTTTACTATCTAAACTGCTGCCGTATTGACTATCTGCTTGAGAATATTTACTGACCATACGTCATGCTATCGTCTGTTTACTGTTGAGGAAATAATAAACACCACAAATTATATGACAGCCACATCGCAGCAGAAAGGTCCGATAAGGCGGGTTATGTTCTGTACCTAAGTGAGTGTAGCCACTGTTTTATTAAGCTTGGTACAGACTTGCTTTATTTGAGCACTACGTAACTGTAGCTCTGCGATTTTTTTTGTTTAAAACATCCCTTGCGGTGAGTTAGGCGAGCGAACTTGGTTTATATGAATGTACGGTAAAATATATTGATGTCTAAGAAGTGTCCTGATTGGTTAGTTTCCACTAAAAGAAATCCTAAGAATTTTTTATTCTGGATAAGTATTTTTACAATTAAATTAAGGACATAAATCACCTGACACTGAACACGAATCTGAGCGCATGACGTCACCTCTTGTCAAACAAATTGTCGTTGCTAACGTACGTTCCAATCACGCTCCAATACATCTGATTGTTTGGCAAGACGTTACGTCATACAAGACGCCATGATACTCACGGATTTATAAAAATGCAAAATTGAACAGGAAGTTTGTTTTTCGCTGAAATATTTATATTTTAGGTTTAGTTGACTGCAAGGCTTAATATTAACTATTCCCTGAAAGTCACTCACCGTGCGTGTGCCGGGTCCCATCGCGTTGCAGAGGAAGGAACCATAGCAGTGACTCCAGTCATGGAACGCAGGGTGGTGTTGCGAACTCGGTCAGTTCTTTTAACACCTAAAATGCTGCGTTCCATGGTCCTTTGGCAAACCTTGAGTTTTGACTTCTGCTCTTCAGTTAGTGTTCAAGTTTGTGCACCATAGGTTAGGACAGGCAGTATACACATGTCGAAGAGTTTACGTTTCAGGGATACAGGAAGGTCGCCCTTCATGTGATTCCCCATGGCCCAGAAGCTCTTCCAGGCAACTTGTTAGGCAGAAATACACACCGTAAGTACAAGGGCAATAAGCATATTAGTATATATAGTGAATTTTATACGGGTTTATTCAATTTAAATCTTGTATTTTTTTATTAATATTAGAAATAGGATAAAGAGATTTATTTTCTGTAACAAATGTTCGTCTATGACCAAAAACATCGTTATCTTTCATTACAATTATCAAATAACCGTTTCGGTATGAAAGAACAACACAAATTTAATCAAATGACTGTAAAAATTACTTTTTATGCCGTAGAATGTTAAACTGTATCCTGTCAACACTATTAAAAAAAGTTACATTCGACTCGTTATAGGAAATTAATATTTATGGAATAGAAAATAAAGAACAGTTGTTTATAAGTTTGATAAGACACCTGTTAAGTTTTTTACTACATATCGACATATGCTTTAATAGAAACAGGTCGTAAGAATTAAACTGAATTGAAGTTTCTTGTTTACGCTTTCTTTTACTTAATCTGTAAATATGTAATTAATGACCTATAACACCGCATGCTGATAAAACGTTTGACAACTAATCAATATTTTTTTCTTTGCCAGAAGAGCTACGGATAGGTCAGTGTATTGGTCTTAATCTATATATCGTTATGGAAATCAAATCATTTGATACCATTGTAACAAATTTGCGCATACGGAGGAATCTGAATTTTGGCACAATTATAGTTTATATATAGGAGGAGTTTAAATAGAGGTGGACATTTTGATAAAGAATGCATTATAAATATATCAAATTATAAAAGTAAAACTTCACGCACACCAATGAAAAACGATTTACACACACATGTATACATTTTATTACAAGACAGTGTCAAACCGAAGTCCATGTATATTAATTGTCAAATAGAACAATAAATATCGTTGTACAAAGATTTAAAATTTTGTGTTGTGTTAAATACTGTAGGCAATTTTTTTATAGTCTGTGGGATTTCGACGGGCCCGCAAAATCTTGTTAGATTGAAAACGACTTCAAATGAATTTGATGCAGTGTAGTCTTATTAAAGAGAGTGTTTTGCAGTAAAAGCTCTTTTATTCCTTCTAAATAAAATAAAATGTGCCACGGTACTTTCTATTTAACTCTCTGTTTTTAAACAATTTAATCTCGTAACAATCACTCAAAACAAAACTTCTTGATTTTTTTTGTATTTCTGTCTACACATTATCTCGTAAATATTTTTTATTAGTTTCTATTTAGCCTTCCTCTTCGCTTTACAGGCTTATATCTAACGTTTTTCTAAATAAAATTGATAAAGTATTTCTTTCCCGAAGTTCTGTTTCGTTTATATTTTTATATTTCGATTGTATTTTTTCCGATCTTTTGCCACGAATAGTGAGGTGGTCAGTGCCCAGCAGTGGGACATTATCCATTGAAGTATTGTAAATATACAATAGGGGTACTTCTAAACGGTTGTTAATTATATAATTAAATATAAATAGACAGATTGTCGCAATAAATATAATTGTTAAGGTTAAAGTTCTAAGTGAAAGATTAATGTTACACTGATTAAGTGTAAGTGTAAAGTGTGTTGATTTCGAAAAAATAGAAAATCTATATAAAAGAAATGAATCCGTATTTCCTTTGGTCACAGCATCACGCATGAACAGCTGACCGATTTCACATTTTTTTTTTGTTGTCTTTATTATTATTAGGAGAAGGTTCTTACGAAAGAAAAAGTTAAGAAAATCGCGCGGAAAATTAGAAAATTTAAGAATACCTACTTAACTTTTTTAATATGACCGTATGGCGATCAAATTGAAATGGTGTTTCTATGTCTATTGTACTATGTCAATTTGGTCCAGTGGTTTTGATCACACCAGCTTTTAAATAAAAAAAGAATCATCAAAATCGGTTCACCCAGTCGAAGGCTCTGATGAAACACTCATAAAAAAAACTACGGTCAAATTGAGACCCTCCTCCTATTTTAAAGTCGGTTGAAAATTAAAAGAGACCTACAAAGAGTAAAGTTATTCCTTATTTGTATCACAGACAAAAAAACGACTGAATTTAAACTTTCCTAATTTGAAAATAGTTTGACATTCCAATATTTTAAGGAAACTACGCAAATTACGAGTAGCCGACGAACGAAATATATTTTCCTCCTAAATAAAACCTTCGGTTCATTCGTAATAGGAGAGATCAATAAGCATATCAGGTGTGAGGGATCGTAGCCCGCTGCGAGTAAAAGTCTTTGCCCACTACACCGTATGATACCATGACCGTGCTAGGAACTTGACAGGCAAAAAAATATTGTTTGTATTGGAAAGTATGAGACCATACTGACTAGACCGTTTCCTCACCAATTAACACTGTCGTTATGTACGAAGCGTCAACAAAAGTCTTCGAGAATATTTTGCCGTTGCTGATACGCTCCGTACATGCTACGCGACGGTGTTAAGCCAGTGTGGACAGGCGCCGAAACGGTGAGTATACGAGTTGCAACCGCATATGATGACCGTTGTAAACTCCTTGGAGGCCTTTACTTAGTCGCCTTTTGCCAGAACAATGAGACGTCCGTGACACGTATGGGTGAAAGAAACTGATTCTCACCGGTTTTGGTCGGTGTATGCAAACATCATACAAGTGACATACGGGTTGTATACGAGCATCAAATGTGTTGCATACAGGACACAGAACGCCATTGTTCCGTTTCAGTGGGCATAGTAGAGCGTATCGTGTTGCAAAAGTGATACATTCCTGCTGATACATTCCTAGCATGGTCATGGTATGTTACGGTGTAGTGGGCAGAGGCCTTAACGCCTTTTTTGAGCACGCATCGACGCCTGTGACATGTACGCAAATAAGATCTTACTTTCATCTCATGTGACAATATTTGATCACAAGAGATGAAAATATTGAACTTGAGAGATTAGTCTTTATATATTCCTCTTTATTTATTTCGCGAGCTATATTCAGGTAAATACTACATGGGTAGGAATTTAATAATCAATTTTAATTAAAGCATATTTTTATTCTTTTAATTTGAACTTTAATCAGTGGTCGGCATTTGATTCTATCGTTAGGTTAAGCAGTTTTAACCGCGGCAGGGTGACAAATTCTAACACTGGTTTTTCAAATGCCCGAACTCGTCTGTGTATCGAAAGGCACGTAAAACAGTAGAGCCTGATTAATCTCACTGAATGATATTAGTCGTGAGATTGTAGAGATAGTGAGGGCTCCGGGGATGACGTCGGATGGCAGTCACAGTTTTTAAGCGGTCGCTGGTACTAGACTGGGATAACGCTAGGTTTTTTTTTTATATAACAAGGGGCAGGTGATTCACTTGAGTGGCTACCGACGCCCATAGACAACTGCAGTACCAGAGGGCTCTCAGATGCGTTGCCGGCCTTTGAGGAATGAGTATGATAGAAGAAGTATCTGGTTACTTTTTAAACTATACAATACCCTTCTAGGGGCCTAGTGCGAACTTTTTGAACCGAAGTAAGTCAAAGATTCGTCTTTGCTTAGGATGAAAATGTTCGTGTCATGCTCACAGGAAGCAAGTTTTAATCGTGTCACGCTTCTAACGCAAGCCGTGTTGACGCTATGAAGGGACCGTTGTGGGCCTAGCACGAACATTTTCATTCTTAGTAAAGTCGACGAGTCGACCGGTTCGAAAAATTCGTGCTAGGCCTTCCGTTTTAATAGTGGATAGTACTAAAATGTACACCAAACTGTAAAAACTGACTTATGTCAACTGTAATAAAAAAAAATCTAAAGAAATAGAGCTATGAACTCATTGGAATTTTCCCGGCAGTTTCCTCTTGCATAATACTTACGTACAATAAGAACTGCAAAGCAATATAAAACGGTCCCACCCCCCAGATAGGCTGACCCGTCGTGTCTCATTGGTATCGGCCAGTGACACAGTGCTGAGATACGCGAGATTTATTACAATGGGCATTAAATCTTCTTCAAACGCATTGTTGTTGATAAATTAATGATAAATGTGATAAATTAATAATATATTGTAGTTACTTGAATGCATCCGGAATTGATTCTTCCCATATCTAAATATACTAGTGTTAGCCTGGTTGTCAAAATTCGAACACAAATCTTTAGATTTGCATACTATATGTTTATTTATAGCTATAAACGTGAAAATCAATAAAAATATCTATAAAATGACTGGCCCGCTGGCGCAGTGGGCAGTGACCCTGCCTTTCGCTCCGGGGGTCGTGGATTCGATTCCCACCTCGAGTCTGGGTGTATTATCTACATGTATATATTTATATATTTCTATAAATTATTTGTGTATAACAGGCGTCTGTTACCTATAACACAGGCATTAAGTTGTCTACCTTAGGAACAGACGTCCGTGTGTCATATAGTGCCGTATATATTTATTTATTTATTTAAACACAATTTCAATTCTTTGTATAGTCGACCAAGAAAGTGCTTTACGATTTTGGATGACATCTCCTAGTTAAAGAGAATTTCGTTAAGGGCTATTGTTAGTAATTAACGCAAAGCCATAACAGGCAAAAATAAGCCTTGTAACTAATTGATGGATGTACAAACGACATTCGACCTTAGCGTAGCAAACCAATTTCTTGGTCGACTATACATCGACATTGTAATATTTGACAATTAATATTTTTACTGTTGTCATCTCTGTTCTTTGACACAATCTCATATAAAAAGGTATACATGTGTGTATAAATCGCTTGGCATTTGTGTGCGTGTGTTTCTATTTGAATCATTTAGCATATAAATTTTATAACGAAATATTAGCATTAGCACATTCTCCGCGATATATATATATATATATATATATATTTGTGTGTGTGTGTCTCAAATTTCATACTCCTCCGTCAGCACAATTTTCGTAAAATGGTACCCAAAGTTTTAGCTTGACCAAAGCCGAGAGCAAAATGTAGTTTATACTTAGAAGACATCCGCTAAGAAGGGATTATTCGATAGGGTCCAATTAAGGAAGTCTAAGGGAATTCGGAAGTTTATGCGAACGAAGTCGCAGGAAACAACAGCTAGTCTTTTATAATAATCGTAAATTGAAAGCGAAGTCAGCTATAGAACCATCTAGAGCCATTAAAAATATATTACACTACAAAGTGTTAATATAATTGTTACATAAGAATAAATAAAAGACAGATAAAATATATAAAAAATACATTAGCTTATCATATATATTATATACAAACAAAATTATGTTTTGAGTGCAATTGGTTCATTTTTAAATCAAGTTGTAATATGCATTTTTATTGTGATTATTGAAATTTGATTGTTTCTTACACTTTTTCGCCTTAACGACTTGACTGGTCAACATTGTATTATGTGCACATACACATATATCACCAAAATGTGACATTTTGTGACAAAGGGCAGGAGGGAGGTCACGAGTTGAAATTTAAATAGTGTGTCTCTTATTAACCATACTACATAAAATAATTAAAAACAACTGGGGTTTTCTTGATTATGTGACGTCACACCCAGGAAGGAAGGTTATACGATCGACAAACTCGTGTGACGTAATGTAAGACCCCTTGTCGGGGTACTTATATCCTTAAAAAGTTATTTGCTAGTATCGGCAATGGCGGAAGCGAAGCCGCGGGTAAAATGTTAGTAAAAAATTTTACGCTTTCCGCTTTTCCTGTCACAATACTACTTCCTACATGACCTCCCGTTAACAGTCTACGCTGAAAGTTCGATGACTCTACCTAGAGTTGCAACTACGAGTATTTATCGATATGCACAGTTTTACGACAGTCTCTCTAATAGTAAAAATTGACGAGGAATAGTGATGAAATATTTGACAAGCTTTACGGTTTTTAGGGTTCCGTAGCTAAAAGGGAAAAAAGGAATCCTTCTAGAATCAATTTGTTGTCCGTCCCGTCAGTCTCTGTCTGTCAAAACCTTTTTTTCAGGAACGCGTAGAGCTATAATGTTGAAATTATTATCAAATACAAATGTCTACAGTCCATGGTAGCTCTGCTCTGATGGCCAAAAGCGTGTCAAGGCATACTTATATAGAAGGGTTCCGTATCTGATACGCTATTAAAGTATTTGTTAAATAACTTCAAAAGTTATTGTCCGTTCAGAATAATTTTCCTAATGAGTTTTTAGCATGTTCTATCAACATAGAAAATTTCAAATCTCTACGTCTAATAGTTTGGAAATGCGAAGAGGGGGACCACCATATGGGCAGACAGACGGACGGATGGACGAGCGAAATTATAAGGGTTCCTTGTAGTACTATGGAACTCTAAAAATCTCTCTAAGTGTACATAATCAAAAAAATGTGGCCGTTTATGTCACACTTCCCGCACATTTCAAAGGCATCCAGAACCTATAGGGTACTTCCCGTTAACCCATAATCATAACAAGAAGCTACATCGTGTAGCACAAGTAAAGGAAAAAACCCGCAAACTGTAAATTTGTTGTTGCAACAATATCTATTTGTCTATCAGTCTGTCAGTCCGTCAACACTGCTATCTCAGAAACGCGTACATAACATTGTAAAGGTGTACATTTTCGTAGATGTCGCAAGATTCGGCCCAAACACATGAATCGACTGGCTTTAATGGACAAAACGTGGGTGCGTTTGATTGACGACTTTACCTTATAGATAAAGTTACAGCTCTTTAAACCAGGTAGCCGACATCTAAGTCTCGAATCATTCACCATTTCTAATAAAAGCTAAAGTTAGAATAGACAATAGACTAATTTTGACTCCTTGACTATACGTATTCTACCTATTGGTTAGTGTGTTGTCCCGGTTATATTCTTTTTAAATATCATATAATATTTAAAAAGAATAAAACCTTTACAATCATACAATATAATAAATTTCTGATTAGTGCATTTATCTGTTATTAATTGTTTAATAATTTAATAGAATAATATCGTATCAGAAAAACATCACGTATCATAATTACATCACACACTATAAGATAGTTTTGAAATTAAAAAAAGAACCGATATTATTTTTTCTTTTTTTGGAAAGGAGTTTTGCCGCACTTTATTGTCGATGGTCAGAGTCGTCGAACTATTTATTTAAGAAAACGATAGCAACATTGCCATACTGTCTGAGTGTTCACAAATTGTATTATCAGTTTTCAATCGAATCTATACAAAAATTTATAGAAACGTCAATAGCACATTTGAAATAAAGTATTTACGGCACAGTATTGCAATTTCATATTTTATCATATTTTGTCTTGCCATTTTCAGCGTCTGGAGTTTTTGATTAAACATATTGAAACGTAGAATCAATATCATATTTGAACGCAATATATACCACATCGTCCTTTCATCTATAATTCAAAGTCGCATACTTAAGTTCTTTGGCCATGACACTCGGCGTGGGAATTATTGCGTTGAGCGACACTCATTAAACTTTTGACAATTTATTTAAATACCAAGTGCGACGACCCACGAATAAATAAACAATTTTTTTCTTGATGTTTCCGTAACAATCTCTCCGAAAAAAGCCAGTTTACAGATATTTAAACTGTCAGAAGAGCGAAATTTATTATTAACAAACCTTTATGAGTTTAATTTGTAAGAAAGTGTGGATTATCTCTTATTATATTGTGTGGATGCAGTTTTATGTGTGACTTAGAAATTATTTTTTTTCTTAATTGTATTAAGCTTCCTCAAAGTATTTAAGTAGAGAAACATTTTAAAAATAGAAGTAAATTATCCGTTTTCCAGAGTTTTTCTATTTCATTCCATCCCTAGTTCCGAAAAGCACTTTATAAAATTAACTATAAATGAAAATTAATTTGACATTGATAACAACTTTTGATTTGCTTACAAAAATACAACACGTACATTTAAATTTAAAAAATATGTTGATGATAAGGCACGAACAATTAGGCTTTTTAGGAGAGTTCGGCAAAATCAAAAATTAGAACGCTTGACATTATAAATTTATCATTATTATCAGCCAGCAGTATAAGTAAGGTTAAGAATTGAAATTCATCTGAGTTTAAAAAATGTTTTTTTTTAAGTTAATCTTAGGAAAATCTCTGAGGAAACTTTATTAGCCGTCCATGCTAAAAGATTTTTCTTTCTCTTTGAGCTGTTTAAAAAAAAAGTATTGATATTTATTATTTTATTTCCTTACACAAAACATCTTTAGTGATATTGGATAATAAATCAAGAAATAGAGGTAAAATCACAAATGATACAGCTTTTGAAGATATCAAGGTCTTCTAAAATATAAAAATAAAATTGTGAGACGTTTGCCATTGAACCTTGCGAAATCTTTGATGTTTAGATCCGATTCTGCTGATCTTCTCAATGGAAATTTTACGGGAATGTTATGAAATGAATGAGTTTTTCACTCCTACTTCTGTATATAATGTTTCCAAGCAAAGTTATAAAAGTGATTTTTTTTTATTAATAAATACTTCAACAACCAGATCAATAAAAATACACTACGAGATCAACAATAAAAAAGAAACATATTAATTGGCAGTTTTTTTATAGGTATACAAAAAATAGGTTAAACTTTTTAATATATATAAGAATAGTCAGAGTAAAATTAAATACATTTACTTAATACATTTATAGTTTGAAATTAAGGAGTTAATAAACATTCATTTTTATTTACATATAAAGATTACAACTTGGAATTTTATAATACGTATGTCTCAGATTCGATTCCTACGAGCGAAAAGTATTTTTATATTATTAATAGATAACTATGAGACCTACAATACCTACCCGAAAGGCTTTATGATAGGACTTAATTTACCGTTTAGCTGATAATCATCAAAGAGTGATTTTTGTGACCATTATGACTTTGAGATAACATTTGTAAAGTTAAAATAAAGATTTATACAAAAATTCAGCAGATGCTGTTCGATTCTTCAATGAAATACTTAGATGATTATACATATATGTGTGTGTGTGTGTGTGTGTGTGTTTCTAAGGTAGACAACTTAATGCCTGTGTTATATTAACAGCCGCCTATAATACACAAATATTTTTTTTTTGAAATATATAAATACATACATATGGATAATACACCCAGACTCGAGGTGGGAATCGATCGAGTTGACTCGAGTTAATTCCTTCTAACTCGAGTGAATTGGATTGCTACAGTAAATAAAGTGCGAGTATTCGGTTGACGCACAGTCTATTCCATTCTTACGTCCCGCAGTGATTATTTTGTGTATACTATATAAATTAGGCTACCAACAGTTACTACTACTATCTACTGTTATTTAAAATTTAAATAACTTTAAATGCAGATTTAAGATTAACTTTGAAGTGCCAGCTTGTTGTTAGTTTTTATCAAATTTACAATATTAAATATATATTTTATACAACAATGAACAATATATTGATATTAAACAATTCCTATTATTTATTTGTATTTATGTTCATTCATTAGAACTGTCTTATTGACTGCTATTTAAGAACTATTTCTAGCCGATGACTTAGTTCACGAGGATTCAGCGATTTTGTTAAATTTTGAGGGTTTTAATTTTTTGTGCTGAATTCTAATTATTTTTCTAAAAGAACCCTATATCATTCCTTGTTAAATCAGCTATCTGCTATTAAGTCTCATTAAAATCTTCTAGGTTGTTTCAGAGATGACCCAGAACAAACAGACAGACAATTAAAAATATATAACATTTGTTTTGTCGTAGGTATCGTATTTATAGTCATATGAAATTAAAAAAAAATCTCAATATTATATATATGTATAAATCTGTTCTTTTTTTAAATTACATATTACGAAACAGATTCGTTAATTTGATAAAAATAAGAACTCGAGTTAATTCGAGTCATACGGATTTTAACTCCAAGTGACTCGAGTCTAGATTTTTTCCCGAGTTGGCACATCTATACCATGGACCCAACCTAATTAGATTATAGTATATTATCTGTGGCTACCAAAGGCTACAATATGTAAATACAAAGTCCCCGCCCACACTACATGATCATTGAAGTGATCATTCAAATGAAGCAATGTCTGGTTCCGGCATAAGAAGTTAATACTATAATGTAATGTAATCTATGTAAGTATTTGTATGTGTACCTTTGTGTGTATTTATATGTGGATGAGTGTATACAAGTGTGTCTACATGCATGTAAGTCTTTTTAGTTATAATATATTTATTCATTTAGATTTTAGATCTAAAAGGTATTTCGGTATTTTTATAATCCAGTGGCATCAGATATTTAACAATTTTTTACAACATTATCTGTTTTCTTTCTTAGGGAATACACTCGTTAAAACTTAAAACACAAACTTGCTTCTAGTGGTAGTTTAGGAGATCTATACGTACATGGGTGAGAAGCAACTATATTTTATATTTTGTAATGATGCTGTTGCTAATTGTAATGACACTGTTTGTGATATAATTGATACCTGGATTCCTTTTTAATCCAGGCCGTGACCCATCGCGGACATTGTGTACAAAGTAATGTGTGCATGTAGTCTACACTACTGAGAGTTTAGCTGCGCGCGCTTTGTCAGAATTGACGTTAATTAATTTATAAAAAAATTAAACGATGAATGATATATCATTTAGATATAACAAATTACCTTTATCATGTTTTAGATGATTGAAGTCAAAACAATTGAGAAAATGTACCTAAAATTGATCTCATGTTATAATGCAAAATAAAACAAGTACATTAAAAAAATCAAGCAGTTTTCTTTTTATTTAAGAACTAGCTGTAACCTGCGACTTCGTCCGCGTGAATTTAGTGTAAAATCAGCACCCAAGCAATATTGTTTTGTTTCTTTATATTAAACTGCTAGCTATTCCCCACGACGTCGTCCGTGTGTACCACACTTATCACTTAGAGGTTTAAAAATAGTTTTGTATGAGGATTAATATTATGTTTATAAAAAGACCTTCATAAATAATGTATTATTTTAGAACAAATTTGTTTGGCATAAAAAGGTTATACTGAGCCAATCTTAAAAGATAGGCATACGCTGTCGCGGACTTTTATTTAGAACTTTTAAAGGGGAACAATTTTGTCATACATGATTTTTGCGAAACTTTAACCATTTACTCAGCGCAAGCTCTCAAATGGGAATAAGAACCCCCGATTTTGAAACATTCTTCATTGGTGCTCCGCTCCTATTGGTTTTAGCGTGATGATATATATAGCCTATAGCGTTCCTCGATAAATGACCTATCTAACGCTGAAAGAATTTTTCAAATCGGATCTGTACTTCATGAGATTAGCGCGTTCAAACAAACAAACAAACTCTTCAGTTATATTAGTATAGATTTGCATGTTCAGCCTTTGGTGGAAATTAATATTTACAATAAGAATCGAAAATATCAAGCAAAGGTAAAAAATATTCCCAGTTTCGTTTATTAAATAAACAAATATATAGAAACTGGAGTGATATTGAACTTTCTAAATCTTCATTAAACAATATCACAGCATCCTGAGGGTTCTTATCTTTATCAATTAACCGTTATTTTATGCAAAGTATTTAAAATCTTTCCTGATATAATTAGTATAAATAAAATACTGCGGAGAGGATAAAATTGAAAATAGTATTAAAACGATTCTTGATCGTTTAGATAATTAAAGTATCGTAATTATTTTAAGAACGCAATTTTAATTCGTTCACAAATTTAATGGATTCAGCAGTAAAGTTATCGTCGATCGACGTTTTAACCTGGCTTTATGAATACTTACGAAAAAGAAGTGAACATTATAAAATTTAACGATAAAATCTGGATGCGATACTTAAAGTTTAAAATACTTAATATCCGCGTTGTTATGGCAAAGTGGTGTTTCGCGAAGCTTGTCCCGTTTTAGCCGGTCATTATTATGTAGACTAGCTGATACACCCGACTTTTTCTCTGTGAATTTGAACTTCAGATCTAGACATTTTTATCGCACCCTTTTAGATTCACACATTCCCGAGTTGATAGTTTTTTCATTGAACCAGGAGGCAATTTGACTTGGCAGGAAAGCGAATAGAGGCAGTGAACAGTGTCCCAGGAACTAATGAAATCCCGTGCTCTGTTAAGGTATCTTCTTGTGCAACACCAAAGGATCCTTGCCAATAAATTTATTTGCATTTCTGGGATAAAATATAACTTATAGTATAGTAAGCTGGTCTACAATCTGTTTTATATTTCAGTGAAGATGTACACAAAATTGGATTAACAATTTTGGAGCTCACGTTTGCTTACTTTACTTAAACAGACAAGTATTATAAAAATCTTTGATAGAATCAGGTGTTACTTTGCGGAAATCCATGACATGCATAAAATATTAAAATACTTTGCTTAAATCCGCGAATGAATACGAGGGAAAATCGTTATCGAATCGTTTCATGCATAAAAATCTTTGTCTAGATCTCGTATATAAAAGGTGGAATTTTTATTAGGGTATGACATACAGACAGTAATTTATTTTTGTATTAATTTACCTTATGTAAACCACATTAGATAAACTCATAAATAATAGACTTTACGAAAATTTATAAACATTTATTGTTTTGCACAAACAAAAATATAATTTATTGTCATTCTTATAAATTATAGTAAAAGCAACAAACAATACGTAATAGTGAATGGATGTTAAATAGATAATGGAAATTAGTAACATTTTAATTCACCATCACAAAAGAGTACTGTAGCACTCTGCATACAATTTAATATTGTACACATGTTCTTTGACCGTTACAAATATAATAAAATTGTATCAAATACATAATACATTACATTACATGTTATAAAAATATTTTGTAAGTGTTGCATTTCTTTAGAAAACCAAAAGTTAGGACACTATAGCCTAAGTACTGAAAATGCTAAATGAATTTAAATATATTTAAATACTCACTACATGATGCGTATTATTAACTTAACCTCTCCTTTTGATCATACAGTAATAGTTATTTGTGCAACTAGTGAGCAAAATTGTTTTTTGCTGCGAGTACTGATTTTGAGTCCCGAGCAAGCGAGGGATACCAAGACATTGAATCACGAGCGTAGCGAGTGATTCTAATGTAGAATCCTGAGCTTGGTCCTCACCAAGCACAGGATTCTACATCCCTCGATTCGAATATACGAGATGCAAATAATTTTGCTCTCGTGTGGCACACATTACTTTTCACTTCAGTAGCGAGAACACATAAAAAATATTACTTAGAAGATAACACGATGAACAGAAATAGATAGAAATGACGGTTATATTTATTGTTAATAGATAGAAAGTTTCCGAAAAAGTTTTTGCACCCTTTGTAAGTCTCAATTTATTTAAGATATGTTATGCTTTCAAATATTTTCGCGAGACTTCTCACGCATGAAACTTAATTTCGTTTTAGTAACTTGTTGTTTCAACTCTTCTGGTGTTAAAATACTGTCTTCGTCGGCAGTACCGTCCAACTTTTATCATTATTTTAATATTTTTAATTTTATACAACACTTAACGCTGTCAGTACGAATTTCATTCCCGCGATTTTTAAAGATGCGTTCAGAAACAGCGTCCATGATGTTTTATTTTTTAAATGTTGAATTTAAAAATAATTATCAATACTTATGCATTACTTATTTTCGTATTGCATTAAATATTAAATATTTTAAATAAAAAACATAGTTATCCATTTTACAAATATCTTTCCAATATAGTTTATTTACGCGTTTCCGAGCGTGTTTTCTTTGATATATAATTTCGAAATTGGACCTTCTTGGATCTGTGTTTTCACCCGCTCTTTTTAAGGGCGGGAAAGAGACAGAGTGCAGTGTAGATAGCACTATTTATTGAAAAAATTAAAAAGTTACTTTGTCGCAGGTAGTGGGCAAAATCGCATTTACCTCACTGTTTTTCGCAGCAAAACTTACATGTTTGAGCTGCTGAAGTGAAAAGAATTTTATTTAATTCACGAGTGTAAATCAGAAGTATATTATATGGACTTTTAAGCGAGAATAATTATGTCATCTTAAATTATATGGCAAAGGTTCGTTATTAAATAAATAATAATGGGACAATAAATTATCATTTACGACTAATAAGATGAAATAAGAAACAAAAAATTGTAGATTGTTGCACCAAACGCAAAGCGAGTAATTAATGCACGTGTGCTCTTCCGATCTGAGTGTATTAATATTTTTCATCTTATTTTATTCAACTGAAAGAGCTATGTTACTCTGTGAGCCGGAGACGTATCAATTTAGCGCTGTTTGTATAAAATATATACAAACTCTGATCATACCTTGTTATGATATCGTCAGAATAGGGCAATAAAGCGGAAGAAGCATATCGCGTACCTTATTCCAATAATAAGGTGTCAGATACGCCATTTCTATATTGAGATATACGAGATAGGATCTCGTTTTAGAAATTGTCCTCTTAGACTAATCGGGTAGAAACTTAAAAGACCAATTTTTTAGCTCGTCTGGCTGACGTTCAGTTGCGGGTAATCTCCGAAACGACTGGAATGATTTTGACACAACTGTGTCCCTGGTAAATTTAAAAAATAACATTCACTCAATTTCTGAATGTGGTTAAGAGGAAGGTACTGTTTCCCACATTCTCTTTTCCTGTCCCAAACTTTTCCACCCTATTTATGATAATCTTTTTCTCAAATTTCCTCGTTCTGTAAATGTTAAATGTGTGTTGATGTTTGTATCAGTCCATTTTATAAATTGCTATGTAAGTATATTAAATATAATAAGATAAATTTTGTATATTCGTTGGTCTATTCTTATGTGTTTTCTTATTTAATACATATTTCAATAAATTATAATTTTATTCTTTTATTATTTAAAAAAAGATAAGGATTCCTGTCAAAAAATGGAAACCCTCCAAATGGAACAAATTTATAAAGATCAACTTTAAACAACATGAAAGCATTTGCTATTATCGCATCTGTACCGGTAGTTTGTTAGGCAACAAATTGTGCGACCGCTTTCGTGTTCCATTAAAAAGTTAAGGAAATTTGGTTTTGTTTTTATATATATGGCGTTTGGAAATTGTTTATAAAAATTCAATGAAGTGAAAGCTTTTTTAGGAATGTAGGGCATTTTTTGAGGTGAAAAAAAAAACCATTGAATTCGTGTCATCGTTACGGACGCATTGGTATCGCTTGTGTTCGTTTTTTAGGGTTCCGTACGTCCAAAGAAAAAAGGAACCCTTATAGGATCACTTGGTTGTTCGTTTGTTAGACAAGACCCTTTTTCTTAAAAACGCGTAGAGCTACAAGGTTGCAATCAATATTAAATACTGAGGTCTATGGTCCTTTGAAGCTGAGAAAAAATCAACTCTCCAAGTTTTCACAATCAAAAGACATGGCCGTTTATATCACATTTCCCATAGAGTTGGAAAGGGCACCAAAACCTATAGGGTACTTCCCGTTCACCAAGAATCATGAAACTTGGCAAGGAGCACAAATATAGGAAAAAATCTGCAAAGTGAAAAATTGTTGTAGTATCAGTGTCCTTTTGTCTATCTGTCTGTCCGTGAGGACATGTACAACTTGTAGATGTATTAAGTTGATAAATAATATTAAATACTGCGGTCTATGATTTTCTATACAAGCACATTTGAAAAGGGAATCAAAGCTTATAGGGTACTTCCCGTTGACTTCCAATTATGAAATTTGGCAGGAAGCTATTATATCTTGATGTATAGGAAAAATACCCAAACCTATCACAAAAAAAAATTGCGGTGACCTTGTCAAATTAAAAGAGTTCTTATGAAGAGTATAAATCTTGAAGTAACCTCGTAAACTATTACCAGACAGTACGGGACCGCTCTTAAACCTACACCTGGGTCACAAGTCCCGGGCACTGCTATGGTTCCTTCCTCTGCAACGCGATAGACCCGGCAACCGCACGGTGAATCCATGGAATGCTAAGAAATTCGTCTCGTTCCCCCAATTAATATATTAAATAACTGCATGAATGACCTTTTTTTTTGTCGCATTTCTTGGAATGTAATTGTTGATATGTGAAATAAAGATGCCTTAATAATATACAATAATAACAAGCATTTTAGTGTAATAACAAAAAGGTTAGTAGAGGTGGGGGGGGAAGGTTTACACCTTCAAAATCCCTCTACAACGTAGTAAAAAACCTTAGGTTAACTATTATAAGTTCTCTGTTAGATAGAATATCTAAAATCACACTTGTAGGCAATCTTATGCCATCGAATTCCTTTGTTACACATTCAGACCTAAGAGTCCTACCTCACCGAGACGCCATGGCGACGTCGGCCGCTACGTAACTATGGATAACTGCGGTCGCCAATAGAGTAGCCAGTAGTAGTCATGGCTACGCTTCTAATTTGACGACGTCGCCAAACGGTCGCCAAGTGGTTCTATCCTAAATTTTAATATTAATTGTTTGAATACGTAGCCGCCAACGTAGTCATGGATACCGGCGGTTGCCAATAGTATAGTGTTAGACGTGGCTACACTTCTATTTTGACTACGTCGCCATATCGTCGCCAATTGATTTACCTGTTCTAAATTTGAATGTGAATTGTTTGGATACGTAACCGGCGACGTCGCCACGGCGTCTCTGTCAGATAGGGCTCTTATTTATTCAATTTGTCATCTTAGAATTGTGCATATATTATCAGGGTTATAGAGGTGGACATGATGAAAGGTACCCCACCTTTCATAAGTAATTTTACCTAACATTGAACAGTTTTACAATTTCATTTTATCAATAGGTTTATTTAACGTTAATTAAGTAATGAAATCTTACCGAAAATTATCTGCTCTCAGAATTCGTCCATCAATTTACATTTCCACGGCGCAATATTTAATTTGACGTCGTTTTTTATCATTTACCTTCAATTCATCAAATCTAAACACGTTAATAAAATTATACTGCCTGTCTGCTAATGCTTAGTTATTAACCGCGTCTTTGTCCGTCTTAATTTAAGCAGTGATTTCGTTAAACTTTGAGTTTTTTTGTGCGGAACCCTTTACAAGAAAGGGGCATACTGAGCTCTCAAGAGCCGGCCGCCATCTGGGTGCCTCCTAGTAGCATTTATCCATTGAGAGTCAGCTGCCATTCAGATTAACCACCTGTCCATTTCCTGTTATATAAAAAAAACGTAAAAAAAAAATTGCTCTTATTATTGCTATGGCGTATTTATCTTTATATATGTATATAAAAAACTGTCGTTGTTCGCTAAAAGTCAGAAACGACTAAACCATTTTGGATTCTATTTGTTTTATTTTACTCCCATTAATTTCGGAACGGTTTTTAAAAAGATATACACCAAGGTGATAGCAAAGGTCGATATGCTCAACCGCCTCAAATGAGGATCTTCAATCTGGGCTAGGAGGGCTTGTCCGGGACGACCGCGCCTCGCCGACAGTTGTTCGTCGGGAAGTCTATATATAGTTATCGTATATATATAGAAACTTCGCTAGCGTGAGTTGGATTTTGTATGGTACACGATAGCGTTTCTGACTATTAGACGTAGAGACTTGAAATTTTCCATGTTGATAGAACATGCTACAAACTCATTAGGAAAATTATTCTGAACAAAATCGGACAAAAACTTTTGAAGTTATTTAACAAATACCTTTACAGCGTATCAGATACGGAACCCTTCTTTATAAGCGTGTGTTGACAAGCTTTTGGCCATTTTTCTATTTAAGCCCTAATAGCTTAATAGTGGAAAGGTTGGAAAGTGATTAGTGAATTACTTGGCTTGAAATGTTTCTCTTTTAAATAATTCTACAAGAAAGCCCGCCACAGCATATATCTATATTTCATGTTTAAGCTATTAACGCCAAAATAGTGAACCGCTATGAGACGGGAACGGGAACAGAAAAGGGAAAGAAAACGGAAACGGAAAAGGGGACAATATTATAGAATAACAGAATGAAGTAAATAGTAACTAACCCAGTGTTCGGGCAGGACAGTGACTGCCGGGTCCGCTAGTATATCATTAAATTAAAAAAAATATCAATAGTATTTAAAAAATAAATTGAATAAAGAAATCGTGATCCGACTAAGCACGTTATATCATATTAATTTTCACTAATATTATTATACAGTGACATATATTTATTGTAGACAATTTGAACTAAAATAATGGCGGTGAAATAATTTTATAATAAGCCAGTTAAAGAAAGATGCGCAAGCGCATGCAAGGTGCCTTGTACCAACAATACCCTATGTAAGTTCACTGTATACAAATCCAGACGGAATCCTTACCCTGGATCTGCGTCCCATACCCTCACTGCCAGGTATCGTGAGAAAGTTTCCGCTCATTTTGGACACAACACAACTATAACAAGACAAAAATAACACGGGCAGCGTGCGTACCGCGCAAAGATCGCTCTCACAATGCTTGGCGAGTTTATGAATGGGTGACGTTCTTAAATAGTCGACTTTGCCCCTCTCCCCCACTCCCGTGACGTCACTTGCGTATGCGACCACGCTGGACCCAAATAGCATATCAGCTGGGACTTTCAAGGAAGGTGCAGAGTGAGTCACGGGAAAATGCTTGGGGTCAACTGACGATTGAATGTTGGAAATTCTTTACGATAAATTCTAGGAAAACAATCTTCTATTTTTATATGTGTAGTTCTTTACGTACGTATGACTAAACTGAGGACAGGTTTTATCCGAAAAGGATTTGAATAAATATTTTTACATACCGTTTGACTGCTCTTTGCGTTGTACCACGTTGCTTTTTGTTACTTGTTTTTGTTAGTTTTTTTGACGTGAAATAAAGTAATAAATAAAATACAACAATAATTTAATTTCAGAGAATTCATTTTGATTCTAATATTTAAATTGATATATTGACTGTTCGATTCCATAATTTTTGTCTTTAGCGTTATTCGGGTCCAGTGCTAGGGTCCGCTTAAATTGTAAAGAATTTTGCTGTATTGCTAAGTTTGATTCTGTATTTTTTGACTTCTTAGCGTTATCCCGGTCCAGTAAAAGGGTCTGCTTAAATTGCAGAGAATGCTGCTGTATTGCTAGTTTCATTCCATAACTTTTGACTTCTTAGCGTTATCCCGGTCCAGTAAAAGGATCTGCTTAAATTGAAGAGAATGTTGCTGCATTGTTAAGTTTCATTCCATAATTTTTGTCTTCTTAGCATTATCCCCGTATTGCTAAGATTGGAAACTTAAAAAGAAAATAGCATAGTCATTTCTTAAAGGCCGGCAACGCATCTGCGAATCTTCTAGTATAGTAGTTGACCATTGGCGATAGTAGTCTCTAAGCACTTAATTGTGTTATCAACCGACTTAAAAAAAGGAGCAGGTTCTCAATTTCACTGTACGGCTAAACCGATTTTGATGATTCTTTTTTTATATGAAAGGTGGTGCTTCTCGTGTATCCAGTTCTGACAATTTGAAGTTGATTTATTTTTTAAAAGAAAGAAACCTTATTAAAAATAGTTGAAAGCTAGAGTTTCTGCTTAAGAATGAAGTAGTAATTTATACAAAACCTGTGCGGAAAGTCCAAATAAACACAAAAACAAAGTCAAACTACTTTTGTTCAAAGTCAAACACTTCATTGTTTTTAGGCACGTTTTGTTCGTCGTAAACACAGACAGACTAACCTCAGAGAAGTGCTCCTTTCTATAAATAAACTTATCAAGTGCGTTTCCACTATCATTGCACGATAAACAATGACTTTTTTTACATAACAACCTTCTTATTTGTATTAATACTAGCAGACCCGGCAGACGTTGTCCTGCCCGAACGTTGGTTTACTTACTCTTTACTACATTCTATTATCCTATATCATTATTCCCCGTTCCTGTTCCCATCCCCATTCCCGTTCCATTTCCATTCCATTCTCTTTCTCTCTCATCCTTTTCTCTTTGCCATTCCTTTTTTAATATACAAATCTTGTGACCTAAAAATATTGAAAACACCACAAAAAATAAATTATACAATTTGGTACAATCGTTTGGAATTAATGCAGATGCATTTCAGCGATTCATTTTTATTTGCGACCACAAATTGAGATGTAGGCTATCCTATCTTTCAAGTTGGATCAAACTGCGTACGGTATGCAAATTTGATTAAAATTGGTTTAGTAGGATAGGAGTCCATCGCGGACAAACAACGTGACGCATTATTTATATTTATTAAGATTTTTTATACGTTACCCGTGACTGTGTCTGTACAAACTAAATGTTGCATTCTTACGCCTTTTATAATTTTATTATGTATATGTAAAATTTATTATAGTATATATAAAAAAAACTCAAATGGATATAGCATTTGATAAGGTATATCTATTCAAACCTATAGATAAAGATTAATATTGAAGATACGGACGCTTGTTGTTTATTCGTCTAATAATTGTTTTTTTCTTGTTTGGTAAATTCCACAACTTTCCTTGCTGTTCTTAATGAAAAATTTGAGGTACGTCAAAAGAGCTCATATGTAAGACTATCTCAACAAAGCATTGAGTTTATGTGCTTTGAAAATTAACCTTTAATAATAGTTTGAAGAATTTATGACACAAGAATTTTACGATTTTTAACCCCCGTCCTTGTCACAAATTGTCACTTTTTTGAGACCTTCCCCCTTTCCCCTTAGTGTGACGGGTGACGTAACGCAAACTTTTTCACTTCCCCCTGCCCGTTGTCACACATTGTCACATTTTGGTGATCCCCCCCTAACCTATGACATAATTTGATAACATATTGATAGTTTGTTGTGTTTATCCAGCCTCCGTTTAATTTATACTTACAACAGTGGAAACTAACACATTTATGTGTATGGAGGGACTGGGAACTCCCCGTGATTTGCGAATACCTATTGGTTAACTCATCTACAATCATCAGATAATAGATTTAAATATTATTCCCTTCATCTTTAAAAGCATACGAAGGTAGTAATAGTACTAAGACATGTAGAAATTTCACCCTCATCACCTCGATGTCCTACAGTCCACAACTGTGCGCTTTTCTAGACACTTTTTGTCTCGCACAATTCCTCCGTGGAATCAGTTGCCAGCTCGGTATTTCCGAACGAATACGACTTAGGGACCTTCAAGAAAAGAGCAAACTCATTTCTCAAAGGCCGGCAACGCATCTGCGAGCCCTCTGATGTTGCAGTTGTCCAGGGACGTCGGTAGTCACTTAGGTGAACCGTCTGCTCGTTTGCCCCTTGTTATATAAAAAAAAAATGAAGAACTCGTAACGCTAACCAAAACTAGGCAAGTGGTCCTAATCAGAAAATGGGATATAACAAAGTGGAATCCCAAAGGTGTCTCATAAGTTTTTCTTATTAAATAAGTACGCCATTACCCGAGCTCGGAACGGAGTAAATAGAGAAATGGGCGACCATTCCCGGGAGAGCGTCGGACGCATCTGGCGTTTGTTGGATTATGTTGGTTAAATTCAATAATCTTCATAGCACCATCTGAGAAAGGTCATTGGGAGTTTTTCGGGGCTGCCCCAAGTTTCGAGGCCTATAATCGAGTTAACTGTATGTTAACGTCCGAGTTTCTTTTAATTTAATTTATATGTGTTGTACTTTGCCAATACTATAGTGTATATAAATAAATATCTCTCTATATTTAACTAACTATAATATAGAAATTCAGACCTTCCTAAACCTTCAACCGACTTAAAAAAAGTTAAAGTTTCTCAATTCGCCTGTATTTTTTTTTTTATGTTTGTTACCTTTTGACTGGGTGAGCCTATTTTGATGATTCTTTTTTTACTTAAAAACTGGCGCTTCCCGTGTTGTCCTACTTAAATTTGGTCCAGGTCTGACAAATAACAGTCTATTTTTATTCTTGTTAATTACCTAACCTTAACCCCCACGACAGTTTGTAATCTCGCGAATTAGAGTACAAACTAACTAACGATTTTTACAATTTAACGTTGACATATACACTTCTTTGTCTTCTTAGTGTTGTCCCGGTCTAGTACCAGGGTCCGCTTAGATTGTAGAGGATGTGACTACGGGGCGAGTTAAGATGACCGATTGCCATCGACGTCATCCTCGGAACCCCACGATCTCTACAACCTTACGACTAATATCACAAAGTGTGATTTATCGGGTACCACTGTTTTACGTGCCTTCCGAAACACGGAGGAGGTCTGATATCAAATATAAACCAGTGATAGAATGGGTCACCCATCTACCATTCGGTCGCAGCTAGAGCAACTTAACCTAGCGATCGACTCAAATGTCGACCACTGATGAGGGCACGACCTCCTCAACGTTGACACCATATACTAATGTATTGAAGTCCTTGAACAATTAAGGTGCTAAGTTGACCTAAGCAAACTCCTTCATAAAAATGTTAGCAAGTGTTGTTAATGTCAATTTAGTTTGATGAGTGTGCAACTTTTCGTGGTGGGGCCTGAGTGGATAACAAGGTTCGTTTAGTGTAATAGATGAAACGACTACACAAGTTATGAAATGCTATGTTAGGTTTTTTTTTGTCTACCGTTTTAGGGACTTTTGTTCCTTTACGAACATGCCAGCCCCATCGTAGCGTCTGTTACCTATAACACAGGCATTAAGTTGTCTACCTTAGGAACAGACGTCCATGTGTCATATAGTCCTATATACATTTATTATTATTATTATTACTAAAGGCTGTAGTCAACAGCTAAGTAATAATTAACTGAAAGGACTAATGTAGAAAGAAATGGTATTTATTATATTGCTTAAATTAATGCATAAAAATCACATATAATTTATGACTATAATCACGGATTTATGACCTCTAATTCTTATTTTTAACGTTGCATCAAAAGTACAGATAAGATTTTGAACCCTATTCGTTCTCATTTAAAATCTGTAATCGCTTGCCACATTAAATAGCACAATTGTTCACCCAATTTGCAATCGAAACTAAACGATCCAGAACCGACCGCTAATTGTGCCCTGTATCCATTAATTTAACTTGCAAGGTCTAACGTTTCAAAGGACTATTAAAAGTTATACGAGTTTTTTTTTAAATGATATGCAAGCACCTGATTTTCAGTAACCTTCAGATGCTTACAAACAACTTATAGAGTTGACGACCATATCCAAACCCTACCTAAGAATTGCAGCAAGCTTTCTACTTACTAACATAATCATAACATCTATATCATACATGATTTTCGGTCCCATTTTACGAAAATTGCGAGAATAGAAGAGTACAAAAGGCACAATTATAGTTTATATGTATAAAGGAGAGTGTGCGAATGCTAATATTTTTATAAAATTTGCATTACATATAAATATATTCAATTATAAAAATAATACCACACGCACACCATTGCCAGACGATTTACACACACATGTGTACACTTTACTATAAGATGGTGTCAAAGCGAAGTCATGACGATCGTATTTATATTAATTGTCAAATATAACAATGTCATTGAATAGTAGACCAAGAAAGTACTTTACCATTTTGGATGACAGCTTCTACTTTAAAGAAAATTTGACTAAGGGTTATTTGTTAGAAAATACCGTAATGCAAAAATAAGCCTTTTAACAGACGTGCAAACGACATTCGACCTTACCGCGGCAAATCAATTTCTTTGTCGACTATTCAAGTAATTAAAATTTTGTTTTTTGTTTAAATAAGCATATAGTACTCATTCCCCGTTTTGTCCCCAAATTTGGGCCGGGCGGCGTGCAGCATCCCTATCACTCATATTAAGGATACCTATTTGTCGAAACCATTTTTACGATATTTTATAATCAAGGGAATTAGATATTAATTTTACAATTAGATACCGCTGTATTCGTTATTTACGTTCACAATCTGAATTTAAAATAGAAATCCAATCGCATTTAAGATTTAGTTTAATTTTAATGTTTGAGCAGGACATCATTTGCCGGTATCACCTCTTATATACAAAAAATCCACTTCAGAAATTAATTCCTTGCTACGGGAGGCTTCCATATATTAAAAAAACTTTCTGGTTATAAGTTATTTATTAATATGAGTACATCAATTCTTCCTATTATTTTACTGTCACCATGACAACACTATATTAATTTAACATTTTCAAGGATTTAGAAATGAGATTTATTCAATTAGACCGCACTTTATGCTTCTAAGATAATGTTGGAGATAAATAATACAAAGAGGTGATTGGATTTTCATATTTTTAAGTCTAAAGGACCTAAGTGTAATAATCCTGGGTACAATTAATACATTGCTTTTAACCAAAGCAATCTTCTGCTAAATCTAAGGAATTATCTACATTCTGATACGGATCCCTAACTTTTTTTAATTTATTCTATCGCCTATTTTTATCAGGGATAATGTAAGATTCTAATGGTAAAAGAATTTTTCAAATCGGTCCAGTAGTCTCAGAGGATATTGACTGCAAACAAACATACAAATCTTTTCTCTTTATAACAATATTTAAGATTATTTATCGGCTAGATAGGTTAAAAATCGTTGGAAAAGAAGTCACTTTATCAGACAGTTTATCAGCGAGGCAAAAAGCAGGGCAGAATATTGTAATACTGTATACAACCAATAAGGGCTTGCACAGACGAAGGCGTATTTTTTAATTTATAGCAATGAAACTGATTAAAATATATATATATATAAGTGAAAGGTCACCTATAACAAAATTTCTAAAAAGGCGAGACGTACAAATATAATATATTAAATTTTGCAAGGAGGTAAGGGCCAAATTGAGGAAGGCTCTCGCAAGCTTACTAGGGCAGAGGCACGGGAAACAACTAGTCATATTGGAAAATGTTATGTGTAACATAGCACGTTCTCCACCACCATGGATTTTGATACAAAAAGGTGCATCGTCTGTGCGCGCCCTTAGTAAATATTATTTTTAAAAATTAACACCAGTGTTTTCAGGACTTTCCACTTAAGTCTTAGAAATTTTTAACCGTTGTAAAATACTTAGCGTACTTAGTATTCATTTACGTACGACATTGTTGCTTTTTTTTTAAATAAATTTCAAATTGTTCTCGTCTTGGTATAGACAATTTGATCAAAGTGTTGCGCATATATGTTGCGGTCAGCTAGTAAATACTATCAACACTAATTGATATTAATAATTACCGGTTAATTTCAGTAATTAAAGCATTTGATTAATGCGATCACATCTTTTCATTATTTTTAATCTACGTATTTCGGCAGAGTTGTATCAACCGTGTCAGGATAAAAACTTACGTAGTTTAAAAAAAAAATGATTAGCCGAAAGCGTTGTCTGCAGATAGTAAAATAACTATAGACAATCAAACACTATTTTAAATATGGAAAAAAGTCTTCAAACACAACCCTTTTTTTTGACATATATTATGGTAATAGCATATTCTACTTAAAAATAATTTAGAGGTGATTCTTCGTGATTTAAAGGAATCCCTAGATATGTAGATATATATATATATATATAAATTGAACAATAATATTAACCGGTAGTTATAAATATTTTTGAATTAAATTGACCGCAGATAAAATTTTGTAAGATCATTCCGAAACTTGCTAACAGTATTACATTTGTTTTTTTTTTAATCGGTCCCAAGGATCAGATTTTGAAATTCCACTTGCAAGACAAGAGATTTGTGAATAATGAATAATTAGTCATAGAGTATTTTGTGAGAATTAATTTTGAATATTTCTGATTGTAAATTAGTTTTTTTTTTGTTTATTTTTGTTTGTGTCAATTTTGCAGGCGATTTTTAGATTTTGTAATCCGAGGATAACGATGACATGGATACAGCAATTCAATAAAAAATATCGCAAATTATATGATAGTTTTTATTCAAACACTAGAATACCCAGCAGATGTTGTTCAGCCCGAACGTTGGTTTAGTTACTATTACATTCTATTCTATAATATTATTCCGTTCTTTTTCCTTTTTCGTTCCCTTTTCCCATATTTTCGTAATGCCGGAGCCAGATATAATTTGATGGTATTGATCATGAAGTGAGGCCGGGGATTTAGTATGGCTGCGCCATTTTGTAGTACTTTGTAGTGTTCAAGGACAAAAACGTTCTATCACTTTGGGCTATGTCTGGCTCCGGCATAATAAACGGGGACATGTATTTAAGTAAGTATACAAAACTGTTTTTTTTTTCGCTGGGAAATGCGTTTACGCACCCCGGTCCGGAGACCAGGAGTGTGGGTCTCGCTGGCTAAATGCCAGAATACACATTAAAATCTAGCGGGGTCCTCTTTATCCTTGGGTGGAGGGTCACTCGTCGCATTCTACTATGCCGCTCCGGATGGAGTATACAAACCTTGTCCTAACAATAATGAACAGACCAATAAAAGAGTTATTTAATTTTGCGCAGTCCTTTGGAAGTTATGCGTTGATATATATTTTGGAAATTTGTTTTTATAGTAGGTATACATATGCGTTGTATGTGTGTAACTTGATGGGCCCGTTGGTATATATTTTGGCTGTAATCCTGCTCTGCGCTTCAGGGCCTAACTTCATAATCAACTTCCATCACTTCAAACATCCATTCCATAATCAACGACACCAGTAATAAGTATCAGAAGGAAGACTCCAAAGATGCAGTCAATTATTGACTGTGGGCTGTAGCATTATACAAATTTATGTTCTTTTTACGTGCTTATATGTAAATAGATTAATTACAACTCTGTTTTATATTATTTCACTCACTTTCGCACACACGAAGTGAGTGATAAAACGAGTCCTTTTGTAATAATATTACGAAATCTCTCCTTGTACACGATCTCGTCTCGACATAATTGAACAACTTTTACACAAAAATCGATAAAATAAAAATATGACTTTCACACAATCATTAAAAAGGCTCCTTTTAAGGTTTCGTAGAGGATTTCTCAGCACTTAATATACAGTAATTTTATAAAATAGGAATATAGAAATATTTTTTAAGTAATAATAATAAATAAATAACTTGAAGTCGGTGTTATCTGCATCAATTTAGTGGAGAACCTATTTGGCTTCGCACCGACTTCAGCACATCAGTAAGTGTCTATTAAATCGTATGAAAGTACTATATATTTTTTGATTTTTAGTTCCTCGACTTTTTGTTTTTGAAGGCGGTTTTCTTTTTATTTCTAAATAATATACCCTTTTAAAATATCGCTCGCATACATATATGCACGTTCATCAGTGCAATAATCGTGTGAGAGCGTAACAAACAAACTGTCTTTTATAATATTAGAATTACGGTGCAGCTTAACTTATTCCATTTTATTAATCAAAAATTACTGCAAATTAAGTCTTAAACGGATGAACTATTATAGACGTATATGTCATTCCAATGCTTGATTTAAAAAAAAACCTGTATCAGCCTATCTCTGTACTCTAAGCCTTGTAAATACACTTAAATCTAGAGCACTTGAATCATCGGAGCGAGTCTGATAGCATCAATAGATAATGTACTCTTCTCTTAATAAAACAAATTAGAAATAAAAAAGCTAACATTACGTAAATATGGAGGGTGAAGAGTTATTATTAATTGAGGTCGTGGCCTAATCAGTGGTCTGCATTTGAGTCGATCGTTAGTTTAAGTAGTTCTTGCTGCGACCGGGTGGTAGATGGGTGACCCACTCTATTGTATTTGTTATCTGATCTCCTCTGTTTTTCGTTCCTTTTCTTGGTATAACAGTGCGATCCAATTTATGTTACTGAGTCATATTAGTCGTGAGATTGCAGAGATCATGGGGGTTTCGAGGATGACGACAGATGGCAAGCGATCATCTAAACTTGCCCCTTTGCCACATCCTCTACAATCTAAACAGACCCTGGTACTAAGACCCGGATTACGGTAGGGAGAAGAAGAATATTTAATTAAATTCTCGATAGCACAAAGGTAGAGATGGGACTAAATATAAGTAAACCAGACAAATGTGAGTCTGAATCCCGCATTGAGGGTTCCGTACTATAATGTCATACTTAACCAGATTATTTGAAGACTAATTTATATGATTTCTTTTAATTTGATAAAGTTACTATGATTTGTTTTGTGAAGGAATTACAAATTTGCGGTATTCGAAATTTTTTCTACTTACTATTTTTGGGTATAGTTTCTTAACAAATCTCATGATTCTAAGTTAACGAAACCTTACAGGTTTTCATTCCCTTTTGGAATTTGTTTGTATGGGAAATTTGACATAAACGACCATATCTTTTGATTATGTACACCTAAGTGTAGGTCCTTCTAAAAGGATGATTTTTTCACAGCCTCAAGGGACCATAGACCTTAGTATTTTGTATTAATTTCATTTTTATACCTCTACCCGTTTCTGAGAAAGAGGCTCTTGACAGACAGACGAACGATTTGATAAGGGTTCCTTTCCTGTGGATGTACGGAACCCTAAAAAATACAAATAATGAATTTGCTTCGTATTCCTAACTGCCATTAGTAAACTGCTACTCTTTTCACGATTCCGTACCCTCATACTGTTGTTCTGTCCTCCCGCAAGGTCATACCCGCTAAGATTCACGTCATTATGTTGATAGAATAAAATATTTTGAGCGAAATCGGACAAAACTTTTGATATTATTTAACAAATATCTTTATCTTGTATCAGATACGCTACCCTTCCCCTATAAATATAAGTATCTCTATATATAAGTATCTCTTGTGACGCTCTTAGCTGCTTTATTTAAATAAAAAAATATCATAAATTATAATAATCTATCAATTTCGGTTTTATTTAAATTTAAACGTCTCTTATATTTAAGCAATAGAATTTTTTGTGCTACATTACTACTGTTGTGTATCAGGGCTCAATAACCGGTTTTCGCGTTACTAAATTGCAACGTTTTTTGTCACATTATTTCCACGTTCACCGGTTATATTTGGCTATATTTAAAACTGGTTCATGTAAGGTTCGGTGCACATCAGATGAAGCGCGGCACCTACACGATCGGCGCGCGGCACTGAGCACTGTTAGTGAATGATTTTTCAGTATGTACATCCCAAAATACGATTAAATATTACTATCGTAATGTGTTCAAAAAAGTTCTATAGGTATATTTGCACCCGAATCTCATTATAAATTCTTTCACCATTAAAATCCTTCATTATCCCTGATGGACATACATGATAGAATATTTCCAAAATAGTTACGGATTCGTATGAAAACCTTCATAATTAAAATACGCGTGCGTGCGGGCTCGCCCCTAGTTTGCAACAAAAGGTAACAACTGTCAACAGTACTACGACTCGCATACTAAGTACAGGGCTGGCCTTATCATAGAGTGAACGGAGCGGCCACTCCAGGCTCCGAATCCCAGGGGCGACTCTTAATATGCTTTTATTTTAAATGTATTTTATATTTAAAAGTATAAACAGGACAAGTAACGGGACGCGACAATTGGATCTCGTTGCAGCCTAAAATTTACCTGTCGCCGGCATTGACTATGCATAATATTTAACAGTGAGTCCCACATAACTCATTGTACTAAATGCACTACATTAAAAACTTGCTATCATTAAAAACTTGCTATCATTAAAAACTTGCTTGAATATTGCAATTCTTTTCCTTATGCGCATCGACCTTAAAAAGTACCGTAAACGCGAGTACAACGATACGCTTCATAAATACACCAAAAAAAACTTTATTTGACTGTTACTTACTCAATGTCTATTATCTATTGGAGCACTTAACGTTTTTCCTCCTCGTTTACTCAACATGCTTTATTCAATTGGATATCCCCAATTATCAAGTTGATAGGTAATTCCTTTCCTATCAAATTGATAATTGGGGATATCCTATTATTTATTACAGCATTTAAAAGTACCTTGAAATACCCCACTGCTTGACAGGCTTGTTGGCTGTTCTTTCTTGGGTTACCTCAATACATTTGTCTCTCATAAAGGCAAGCAAGTCAATAAATTTGGTCATGTTGGCTGGTTGCATCACAAACTAAATTCTGTGCGGGGAAAGGGCGTGGGCGTATCAGTACCTTCCTATGCCCGTTCTTCTCCTTCGGAGAGAGATTGCCCCGAAGAGTTGAATCGTAATCGTAAAGTCTTGGTGTTTTGATTCGTAAAGTGACTTTACGAATTGTATTGTTATATTTATGTGTAGTTATATTTATGAATTGTTCTTTGTAGAGTCTATCTCCTGATGATGCTTCGGTGTCGAAGCAAAACATGCGTTGAGGCACATCGGAAAGTCAGTGTGCATACCGGCAGGTCAACGCTCTCGGTTATTGGCCGGTGACAACGGTGGCATATAATGTTGGCAAACAGTAAATAGACGAACTTTTTTAATGTCACTGAACTGCACAAACTTGCAGTTACCGCACGATGTAATATAATACAATATCTGCACAAAAAATAAACCTAAACCGTTCGGGCCTAATTTTAGCAAAAAAAAAAAAGGATTCCACGCAAGAAATTCAAGCCTCCGAAATTTTGCTAGACGGGATCGGGGGCAAAAGTTAATCTATATATGTAAAGGCGAAAGGTCACCTAATACTGAATCACGTAAGCCGCGGGTCGTATTTTACGCGGAAGAAGACGCGGGAAACTGCTAGTATAATATAATTACGATCCGCAATGCGGATGCACTTCTACGGAAGTCTACTTGCCCATATTCTACAAGTTTTAACTGCTAACAGGGTCGCAAAAAATCCACACAAGCATTCCTTAATATGGGTGCTCCTGGCCCAAGTGTATCCGAAATTTAATGAAGGGAATTGGATGGACCAAACACACACCTTCACATGTACACACACAAACACACCGACCCTTACGACACTGTTATTAACATGATTACCGATGAGGTCATATAAGGTTCTTGCGTCATATTGATTTTATGCCCTATTAACTATCGGGCAGTATCATAATACTTTTAGAATTCCGCAAGCAAGCCATTAAACATCACAGTTTTATAATGTACATACATATATAGTTTGTCAGTTTGTAACCTAGCTATAATGAAAGGCGTGCCTATGACGTCATGGCAATTGTTAATTCAATTAACGCCCCATTAAATTCGTAGAGGTCATTGCAAATTGTTAACGGATATCTCTGCAGTCCGCCTTAAAGAAACTGTTCCTAGTTTTAACATCTGCTTATTTTCTTATATAATTATATTTTTGATTGTGTACAAGTAAAGGGCAAAAGTTCAAATTAACAATGGCAACACTGGAATTCTGGGAATGAAAACATATAAATTGTGGTCAGCCATTCGAGAGCGGCGTATAAATTTTATGGTTGTAAAAGAGAGTCCAATAAGTGTTCTAATTAGAGGTTGTGAGTGCCACTAAGGCTTTACATTTCTGTCCATACTAGTATCATTTCTTAAGACCAATCTAAAATCTAAAGTATGGTCTTACTTGCGATGTAGCATTTTTTGCACAGCGGCCGTCTAAAATCCATAATCTATTCTTAATATGTAATGCTGAAGAGTTTGTTTGTTTGCTTGAACGCGCTAATCTCAGGAACTACTGAACCGATTTGAAAAATTCTTTCAGTGTTAGATAGCGCATTTATCGAAGTAGGTTATAGGCTATATCATCACGCTAAAATTTAATCTATTTTTTAATTAATTTTACGCGGACGAAGCCGCGGGCTCAGCTAGTCACTAATGTGTACAAAGAATACAGGCGTATCCAAACTTCTTAGTCATATAAATCAAAATAATGGATATACATTTCGCCTGATGGTAAGTAACCGTAACATAGTTATATATGACAATTAATGTACATACGGTCAAACACGTCGCCTAGAAATTCAAAAAATTCAAAAAATATAGCCAATTCCAAATAAATCAAAGTTCTGAGTCTACTCAGAGGACTCGTTTGATAAAACAATCTCGCAGGTAAAGATTGGAATTAATTTACTTGTTCTGTGGATCTTCCTTTTTATCTGTCCAATAACTGGTTAGACCTACCACGGGTACGCGATTCCGGTCTACCCTAGCTGCTATTGTCACTATACTATACCGTCTGTGACAGTAGTATTCGCATCCTTTTCTCTTTCCCTTCTACCTTTATATCCTTTTACCATTCCTTCCTTTACTCCTATCCTTTTATTTAATTAGAGGTAGCGCCACGCCTGCAGTCCTTTTGGTCTGGTCCGGGTACCAGTACGTCTTTCTCACATAAGATCGTCTTAAATTGACGACAATGCTGTCCCTTCAAGTGATGGTATTGTTGTTGGGTTTCGTTTGGTTTATGAGAGTTCCTGGTGGCCTGAATTCATCATTAAGAACAGGCAACGCGTCTGCTTGCCTTCTGGTCTTCCAGATGTCCAAGGGCGTCGGAAGGCAGTTAGCTGCCAGCTGACTGCTCGTTTGCCCCTTGTAATATTAAGAAAAAACAGTGGTACGTGGGCGTCGGTGGTCACTTAAATGAACTGTTTGCCCCTTGCTATATTAAAATAAAGGTCAGACGTTCCAAAACTTGGCAAATATTTCTGTCAAACAGCTGAGCAATTACGTTCGCGAAATCACCTGTTTTGCCAAAACTGTAACGTTTACGGAAGTCACGTAGCTAACTCGTTATGGCGTTCCCAAAGTTTGGACTGAAATAGCTCCGATTTATTGCGTCAATGGAGAACTTTGGGAACAACATGGAGTAGTGCACTTGCTCGTATTTGCATTTATGGTGCGGAAAATTTGCATTTATTATGGCGATGGTGGAAAATAGGCACCCCGATAGCTCAACTGATATCAAAAAAATTACCCGACTGAGTTTTTGGTCGGCTCTTCAGAGCAGGGCGCGAGGAACCCTTTTAGACTTAATTTTATCTTCTAATTAATAAATAATTATTTTAAAAAAATAATTAAGTGACGTTCATTAGTGCTTTTAAAAATCTATACAAATAAAGACTTTTTGCTTTGATTTTGCTTTTGACTTGAAATTTGACTTTTGACTTCACGGTAGAAGAATGTTAGAATAAAATCTGCTTGGTTCAAATCAAGCTCATTGCTAAAGATATTACCAGATAATTTGATGAAATGAAACTTTAAAAGAAAAAACAAAGTATAGTGCAAATAAAATAAAAAATATTTACTTACCTGAACGGACCGTAGCCGGTAGTGACTTAGATGAACAGGTGGTTTACCTAAGTGACTAGGTCTAACATTCGCGGTTCTTCTTCTCCTCCCCCTCATCATCATCATCAACATCATCATCATCATCAACAACAACGTCATCAACATCATCATCATCAACATCATCACCATCATCGTCATCAACATCAACATCATCAACCCGATTCAGTCCACTTCTGGACTAGGGCCTCTTCATGAGCACGCCATGTACTTCTGCCGTTCGCCAAGTGCATCCATTTCCTGCCCGATGCCTTTAAAATAATGTCGCGCTATCGTGCTGATGGTCTGCGGATTCTTCTCTGTCCTGTCCACGGTTGCTCTCCAGTATTTCCCGTACCCAACATTTATCATCCCTTCGACAAATGTATCCTGCCCTACGCAACATAAGTATAGGGGCTTCTTTTCTCCTACTTACGTTAAATTAGGAATAGTTGCGACGATACGGGTATCGTTAGGGTTTGAACTGGACTGGAACTGAAACTGGAAAGGGAACGGGAACGAGAATAAGAAAGTATTTATTCGCCAAACATCACACTGCATACAGAAATACAAATAAAATATTTATATACTCGTATATAAATATTAAATAGGTTTATAATGCTGTACTACGAGAGAGCTTGCAAATAAACAACCACATTACTCTAATGCCTGAGCCAGATATAGCTCAAAGTGTTTGTACATGTTTGTCCTTGAACACTACAAAGTTGTACAAATATTTGCGCAGCTACAAAAAGTCCCCTGCCACACTACATGATCATTGAAATGATCATTCATATGAAGCTATGTCTGGGTCCGGCATCAGTTATTAGGATCTTTTTAAAATAGATAGATCTATATATGAAATTGATCTAGGTCAAGGACAAAACCTATATGGCATATTTTAAAATATATATTCGTCGTTACGACCATTCAAATGAAGCTTCATATAGCTATATCTGACCCTGGCATAATAAATTATCTTTGTGAGATTACTGTAAAATTTAGGCAAGTGACGGCACATGTTTGCAAGAAGACTTCCGTGTTCAAAGGGACTTCTTAATGTATATTTTTACAAAAACAGCCCAGCATGTGGCAAGGGGTACAATATCTTACTGATATAAACATTTAACGTTATTGTAATAGAAGAGAAGTGTTTATCTTTCTATCTTGACGGGCGGCGTGGGAAGACTCAAGAATTTTATAACAAATTGCGCAACAGTATGGTGCCCTTTGACCCCAATTATTAACGATTATAATATACGTATATAAACATTATTCATACAATAAATAGTATTAAAGATTGTCGGCTGGTAGAAATTCGCCCACAAACCTTTTTGCTTAAAACGACATATATTGTTCTATTCACAGAAAAAAAAAATTGACACTTAATATAAAATACGGTTATCACGATTACGCTTTGACATCATACAATACATGTGTGTGTAAATCGTTTAGCATTGGTGTGCGTGTGGTTTTATTTTAAAAAATTAATATATGAATTTTACATATAAAAAAATAGCATTTGCACACCATTCTCTTTTCTTTTTCCTTAAAATTATGCCAAATTTCTTACTATTCCATGTGTGTCATTTTCGTGAAACGGTATATTAAGTTTTCGCTTCACGTTTTAATATATAGACAACTTAAACAACTTAAAGCACTAACAAAGAACAAGTATCAAATATGTTCCTACACACACCGTATTCTCACTAGGATTACCTGCGTTATCTATAGATATCCATATTTAAAATTATTAATACCTTAAATAATTAAAATAAAACATCACGCACACGAACGCCAAACGATTAACGCACACATGTATACATTTTACTATAAGATTGGGTAAAAGCGTAGTCGTGACGACCGAATGTATATTAAGTGCCAAAAACATAACAATTTCTTTGTACTAAGAAAATTTTTTTGTATATAACTTTAAATAAGCATATAGTACGCAAATCTAAAGAAATGTAACCGCATTTCCTTTTTTTTAATATATATTTTTAATGTTACAAGGGGGCAGACGAGTAGACAGCAGGCATCGAAGTGCCTACCGGCGCCCATGAACATTTGCACGACCAGAAGGCTAGCACATGCGCTGCCGGCCCTTAATGACGAGTTTAGGCCACCGGGAAGTCTCACAAACCGAACGAAACGCGACAACAGAGTCGCCATATCACCTCAAGCAGGGATGGGCAGGGCATATAGCTAGACGCGGTGATGGCAGGTGGTGTATTCAAGCTACTGTGTGGTGACCTGGATTAGGTTGGAGAAAACCGGGTCGACCCTTTACACGATGAGGTGATAACATCAGAAGAGTGGCGGGAACTGGTTAGATGCGGGTTGCGAGAGATAGGGGAGAGTGGCAGAAAGGAGGCCTATGCCCAGCAGTGGGCGTTAAAAGGCTAATAGATAGATAGACATCACTTTGGTACTACGATTTTATACACCACAAATTCTCGTCAATCTTAATTAAGACTCCGCTGTCTAATTATTGCTCTATTTAGAGTAAATTAACGTATTTATTTAAGCACAGTTAGTTATGCAATTGCCTTCCTACTGTTCAAGTTGATTGACGAACAGGAAGTAGTGAATATAGAGACAGGCTTCCGTTGTGCACCGCCGTCATTAAATATGCAAATACAATGCGTGTCACGGTACGGAACCTGTTTTCTGGTTGATTGGCCATTTAAAGGAACGGTCTACAGGTGGATACTAATTTCATTCGAATTATGAAAGCATATCCTCGTATATTTTGTATAATTTAACAATTATACATGCTATACATATTTAAATTATATATTTAAATATTCTAGATAAATAACTAAAAACTTGTATGTGAAAGTGACTTTTACGTTCGCAAATATGACCAAATAAACTTTCACACGTTGTCGTATCTTATTTTTAAAACTTTTTCCGTGTCTCACCTACGCGAATTATATCGGAAAACAGACATAGCTAAAAGTGTTTGTACAGTTTTGTCCTTGAAGATACAAAGTTCTATAAAACTTTGGGTAGCTAAACAAAGTTCCCAGCCACAATACATGGTCATTCAAATAAAGCTATGTCTGGCTCCGACATAAGGATATCTTCTTTTTGAAAAAATAATCATTACAATTAGTTTGAACAGAGAGGGGAAAGAGAGACAGAGAATGTGGTCGAAATGAGAACCTTCTTTCTCGAAAATCAATTAACAAATAGCGCCCAACGGCCTCAGTGATAATAAATCCAATAACATTGTGTCAATTACGCAAGGCTTCGGACACAGCGCGGCTACCTTCACGGTTATCGGTCGTCTAGTACGTATCCTAGGTCGCGCCGACGTAATAATGAATTTGTTATGGAGACTGACTGGAGTACTAGTATTTAATAATAGAATAGTAATTAAGCCCTACAGACCTAAATAAATAACTGTATTCTACGCTTGAAAAATAATGTGGTAACAAATTAATAACATTTCCTATCTCATACCTCTCGACATATGTACATTGACCTCGACATATGTATATTTTTTCTATCAAACGTATAGTTATAATATGTTATGCATATTATAATGCTTAAGAAAAATGTGATACCATTCCGTTAGCTTTTTTTAGTGGAAATTTTATTTTATTTTTTAATGTTACAAGGGGCAAACGATCAGGCGGTTCATCCTAGCGAGGCCCATGGACATCTTCATGACCATGGTTAGCAGATACATTGCCAGCCCTTAATGACGAGTTTAGGCCATCGGGAAGTCTTACAAACCGAACGAAACACGAAAACAATACCATCACTTAACGTGACAGCATTTCCGCCTCTTCACGCCGATCTTATGTGAAAAAGAGGTATTGATGCCCGAAAGTAAGTCTTTTCTCTTTATACATAACTAGTTGTTTCCCGCGACTTCGTTTGTATAACATTAAACTTGCGAGAGGTGGGGGGGGAGTCCAGTTTAAATTTATAGGTTTGCAACCTTTGTTATACGGTCGCCATCTTGGAATAAGAGGTACGAATGATATATCTGACGGAATACAGGTCAATTAAAAAATGTTAACATTTTTGTTCCAAATAAGAATATCTATAAGTCGTAAGTCGTAGCGTAAATTCATGTAAATTTGAGAGTGAATTATATTCATTACTTATTATTTTGTAACGTTCCGAAAATAAACTATTTTTGACTATTCATACCTATAAATAGATATTAATGATTTTTTTATGATAACCTTAATAATTGTTGATAATGCCATATTGCTATGAATTAATTATTACTGATTTAATCATGATGATTTTTGGGATGGAGGATTAGATTTGGTATTCTTGCCTTTCCAGTTTCTGAAAAGGCAAGAATACTTTCCAACTTAGCGGAAGTTGTTACCAGGATAGGGCCGTAATACTCATAGGTAACCGTCGCGAAGAGCGGACGCGTCAAACTACGAACCGACCCTACGCAAAGAAGACACGGACTAAAACGTAAATGCGAGCTCACACCGAGGAACCGGAGCAACCGCTCGGATCGGAGTCCGAAACGGAGCCGCACCTCGTTCGCTACGTAGTCGAGTCAAAATATAGCGCGCCCGATTTCAGCTCTGGAGGAGCCGCGGCGGGCCGGCGACCCGCCCGCCCGACGCCGGGCCCGTGGGCGCGCGCGACCTGCTGGCCGTGCCCGGCGGCGACGTGACGGCGGCCGGCCTGCGGCGCAACGTGGCCGTGGCCGTGCTGTTCGTGTACCACCGGCTGGCCGGCGCCGGCCACTTCTTGTACGGCGGCGGCGTGGAGGACTCGGCCACGGCGGAGATCTCGCGCGCGCAGCTGTGGCAGTGGGCGCGCTTCGAGCCGGCGCTGGAGGACGCGCCGGGCGAGCGCGCGTCGGTGTAGGCAACGTCAAAAATAGTGGATCTAATTTTTAGGGTTCCGTAGACCTACAAGAAACCTTTATAGTATCGCTCTATCCGTATCTATTCGCCTGTCAGCCGGCAAGGTGGTCCTCCCCAGTGTCGGCTCGAGTTAAATTCTAGGATGGAGCGAGACCCGAATCCAAACCCGAATTATGGCGCCCATACTTGCCCGGTTTACACAAAATTAAGATTTATGCAAAGTAATTTAATTTTTCTTGCTTAAAAACTTATGAATTTTCCAGACACCTAATTTTATCCTTCTCCAGTATTTTCCACATAAACCTGTTTTGGCTTACATCCAAGTTTCATTAGAGTTTAAATAAGCGAATTTTCGAATTTCCACGGAAAAATGCTTTTATCTTAGAGGATATTTACTCTAATAATATTGCTCGGAAATTGGGCACTCGTTTAAAAATACATCGTGATACTTTTTGTAACGAAGATATGGTTTTATGAACATTCCGTGAATTTACTCGTGGTCTTTCAGTAGATTTATTAATAACTATTTATTTCCCGTGATTTCGTCCGCGTTAAATTTTTGAGACTTTAGTAATTATTCCATTGGATTAAAAAGATACTGGTTGAAGATAAAAATCGACTGAATGAAAGCTGAATAAAAAACAAATGGTGGCGCATATAACAATTATTACTATTATTATAGAAAATAATGAAATATAAGATCCTTGGGACAAAGGGCTGAGGATACCTAATACCACTCCGCCAAAGCTCCACTCTCGCAGCTGATCGATCGCAAGTTTGTGGAGGGAGTTAGAGTATATATTAGTAACACAAAGTTCAGGAGTTCGTAGCTCAATTAGTCGGTGGTCGGCATTTGAGCCGATCGCTTGTTTAAGTAGTTCTTACCCCGACCGGGAGATAGAAGGGCGAATCTAACACTGATTTTGCCAATATCAGACCTCCTCCGTCTTTCCGAAGGCACGTAAAACAGTGGGACCCGATTAATGTCAATGAGTGATATTAGTCGTGAGATTGTGGGGGTTCCAGGGATGACGTCAGACGGCAGTTCGTTATCTTAACTCGCCCAACAGCCACATTCTCTGCAACATAAGCTAACGCAATACATACGACATAATACTACAAAGAAGAAGATTCGTTTCGTATGATCGTGTCTTATGGTCGTGTCGTATGGTCGTATGTTGGTACATTCGTGTCGTGCGGTCGTGTACAGGTGCACGTGCACATGACGGTGCAGCCGAAGCCCCGTCGTGAGGTGCGCACTTCGGCGCTGTGGGCGGGAGACGGAGCCGCAGCGACCGCAAAGCCGTCCTTCCTCGCGTACTGCCGCCACGAGCCTGTCATACTGATGCATCACATATTCATCGGCGGCTTCGGATTCCTGGTCATCGTTGTGAGTACTATTGCTTTTCATATTTTGTGATTATACTAGCGGACCCGGCAGACGTTGTCCTATCCAAACGTTGACTTACTCTTACTATTGAATGTCAAGACAGCGCCATCTATTGGTCGGTTACACCACCGACCACTGGCTGGCCTCTACCAATGCATTTTTAATCCCTCATATCTTCGAAGATATTCATATGAATGATATATCGTAAAGGGCAATTATGATCCGCGTAAAATATACAACGTATCTAACCTATTTAATCGGGTAAAGATTAATACGGTATTCTTTAAAATAGCTTCATAAGTAGTTCGTTATTTTATGTAGTATGTAAAAGATATAAATGGTTACTGAGGGTTATACTTCGGAGGTAGATAAATACCATTGCTGAGTTTATTATATACAATTCCGTACTACATTATTTTAATCTATCTCTTATGGCTTGGCCATCGCATGCAATTGAAGCGCACAAAAATACGTTTTTTTACAATATCTCGTTACATATCGTTGAAATTCTCGGTTTTTATCTACTTTATCTACATGTATTATACAGATTAACCTTCTCCTTGAATTGCTCTGTTTATTGATGGAAACCGCATTAAACTGTGTTGCGTAGTGTAAAAGATCTATGCGTACAAGGCCGGGGAGCGGCTTCTACTTTTATGTTATGTAATGATAATTTATATTTTAGGAACATTATTTATTTTAAAACCATTAAAGATTTTATATTTTAGGAGTTTTTTTGAGAACAGTTTGGTGTTATATTTTGACATTAACGTTTGTTGACTAGGTATTGGTACGTAAAAAAATCTCTTTGCTACTACCAATGTTTTTGTAAAGATTATATTGTTTTTTTATATAATAATAATTATTATTATTTATTTATTCTTCTTCCTTGCGTTATCCCAGTCTTAGTATACCGGGGCCCGATTAGATTGCGGAGGATTGCTAGGAAAATATACAGGGAAAGATCCATAACCTACTTTCACTGAAACCCAATCATCTATGTATTTGTCTATATATATAAAAATCAATTGTTGTTCGTTACTCTCGCTAAAACTCGAAAACGGCTAGACCGATATATATTTACTGAGTTTTGCTGCATTCCCCTTATTTCACAAAGGTTTAATAGAAATGAAAATTCAAAAGGTAGATTTCTTCTTCTATACTTCAGCATATTTGGAATAGATGAATACTAGACCCTTTGGCTGTAGTGCCATGTAAAATTATTACTTAATAAAACATTCGGCCAATGTCACTTTATATGGAGAACACCAGGAGATTAATTGTAACGAATTAAATTAATTAAATTTAACTTCGGGCAAGACAACGTTAGTCGGATCGATACTATGTACACATATATCGGAGCAACAGCGATTAATTATTAACTACCCTACGTTATAAACGTCACAAAACGCAATATATACAGATATACACCGTGCGCGCGATCATTCTCATTTGAGCCGGCAAACGATGCACACGTTTTGTGACGCCTTATCCTCTTTTGTAATATTTATTTTAAAAAGAGGTGGTTACCAGTTTCTTGGTGGTCCTTCTCGTGGCCCGACTTTTCCGAACTAGTGGTAGTGGCTTCTAAAGTCTGAAATAAACGTATTCACAAGTTTAAAGTTTGAGTTTCTTTGGGAAAACTGAATAATTAATAAGCGCGCTGATACTAATGACGGCAGCTATGTTGCCGTCACACCTTTTAAACACTTCGAATATTCCCACCCCATTATATTGTATGTATAAAAATCAATCGTTGTTTATGCTTGCTAAAACTCGAAAACAGCTTAACAATTTGAATTCCCTTTGTTTTATTTTATGCCTTTTATTTCAAGGGAAGGTTAAAATGAAAATAAAGAAAGATATAAAAACTCAAAATAATATTTAAAAAATGCAGAATTTCTTTGGAATACTTTCAATAGATGGCGTTCAATATAATATACTCATAGTAAATAATTTGCTAACGCTAATGTCGGAGCCAGACATAGCTTCATTTGAATGATCATTTTAATGATTATGTAGTGTGGCCGGGGACTTCGTGTAACTGTGCAAAGTTTTGTTATACTTTGTAGTCTTCAAGGACAAAAATGTACAAACACTTTGAGCTATGTCTGGCTCCGGCATAATAGCAAACGAGCCAACATTCGTAGAAGACAACATGCACTAGTAACTGAATAGATTTTACGATGTGTTAAATGAGATCTCCCAAAGAGGAATATTTATGAACGTGTTTGGGGTAGAGGGTACGAATGATAGCCAACGTCGATTAGAGCTGTCGATAACACGTTATTTATACGGCCATATCACAACATCTATGGAAGATATATAAATACAAGTGCTGTGTTTGTCTTTGTAAATAACGATTTTTTTGAAGCTCTATATATTTTATACGTTTCGACAATTCAATACTTTTGTCTTGCCTTAATCTCCACAAAATCTTATCCGGGACGATTTTCAATAAAAGACATTCAGAATACTTTTATCCATTTTTATATGTATCCGGGTTTCAACTCTCTCCAATGTCTTTTGAGCTATCTAGAATTTTTTTTTTTATATAACAAGGGGCAAACGAGCAGGCGGTTCACCTAAGTGACTACCGACGCCCATGGACAACTGGTAACTGCGATTGCTAATCGAATAGCCAGTAGTAGTGTGTGCTATGCTTCTAATTAATATGCGTGGCTATGCTTCTCATTTGGCGACATCACCAAACCGTCGCCTGGTTACCTGTCCTAAGTTATAATATGAATGGCTTGGATACGTAACTGGTGACGTCGCCATGGCGTCTCGGTGAGGTAGGACTCAAAGAGAGAGAAAATGACACTGAATTTTAAAAGTTTAATCATAATTACTTACTTCAATATGGTACTTTAATGAGTCAATGAAAAAAATTGTTTCTAGTCATATATAAATCTACTATAAGTATATATAAAAATCAATCGTTGTTCGTCTAGCTAAAACTCAAAAATAGCTAGACCGATTTGGATTAAATTTGTCTTAGTTCATTCAAGCAGACAAGCCAGAATTCAGGCAAGATAACGTCTTTGTTTATTATACGTCTTTATTAAAATATTAAATAAAATTAGTAAGACACCATCGATACAACAAATCCCGAAAGACCGCGTAAATCTCCACCATAAGGTAAGTTTAACACTTAAGCTAAGCTAAAGACCATGAAACACCCCGACAAATGTTCATAAATTGTGGCTAAATAGTATCTTGATCACTTCAGCTGTCAAATAAAAAAACCGCCTCAAAATTGGTCCATTATTTTAGAAGATGCGATGTCACAGAGATACACGCAGACACATTAAATGTATAAAACTCCTCTTTTCGTCATAGGTTAAATCTATACTTCATATACAAAGCTGAAGAGTTTGTTTGTTTACTTGAACGAGCTGATTTTAGAAACTACTGGGCCGATTTGAAAAATACCTTCAGTGTTATATAGACCATTTATCACGAAAAGGCTTATAGGCTGTATATCATCTCGCTAAAATGAAATTAATTATTTTTTACCTAATTTTACGCGGACGAAATCGCAGGCACAGCGTATATAACATATTGGCTGTAAGAAGTAAACAAAAGCAGTACTTTTATATTTTCTTTTCGTACGCATCGTACTTGTAATTAATGGTATTATGGCTTCGAACGACCCCAGTCCATTTAAAGAATGAAAAATAGACCAATCTAAATGGGCCATGAATGCCGATACGCTCTCTCCGAACTGGCTGCGCTATTGGCTGCCGTAGGGTAAACGATTCTTTGTTTCATAGTTCTTTATTCAATAGAATTCCATGAACACCGTATACGAAACTTTAAACCTAATAGAGACGGGCTATATACTAAAATAAACATTTTTGCTTGCCTTTTTTGTACTTGGCTTTAGTTAAGTTTTGTAATGTCAATACACATTCATATTTATAATATTCATGGCTTAATAGCGTACCCGACAGACGTTGTCCTGCCCGAAGGTTGGGTTACTTACTATGAACTACATTATAATATCCTGTAATATTATTTATTATACCCGATCCCGTCCCCGTTCCTGATCCTGTCCCGTTCCCGTTTCTATTCCGTATATTGGTATAGATAAATATATTTTTTTTGTTTTTTTTTTTGTTACAAGGGACGAGCAGGCAGCAGGCACCGAAGTGCCTACTGGCGCCCATGGACATCTGCACGACCAGAAGGCTAAAAGATGCGCTGCCAGCCCTTAATGACGAGTTTAGGCCACCGGGAAATCTCACAAACCGAACGAAACGCGACAACAACACCATCACTAGACGAAAAGGGCTAAACAGCAGAACAGGCACAACCGCCCATCTGGTTCTCTCGAAGTGTACATCTGCTCTGGGTGTGGCCGTTCGTGTCAATCCAGCTGTGCAACCCAATGGTTGCACAGCCACAAATGGTAGTGTCGCTAAACTACACACTGCTTCAATCATCTGCAATAGATGAAATGGCCAATGATGATATTATTTCTAGAAGAATGTTATTCAATAATCATTTTGTACAATTCATATTGTAACTTCTACATTGCTGTGTAAGATTAACTGTAAATCAAGATGATATTGTATATGTGATATTAAAATATCAAAATCTAGAGATCTTACATAACGATAAATTGTTTGTTTAAAATTTGATGATATATCTAAATATAGATGATGGCATGAGGATATAACCAAATCGGAATTATTGCGAAAATCGTGACAAGAAAAAATTACCTGATAGTTTGTTGCGGGCTCTTCTCAATGCAGGGTGCGAGAAACTCATGTAAACTTAGCTCATAAGTCGTAAATTTTGTCACCAAATTATTAACAAATGATAAAAAAATTATAATAATGATAACAATTATACATTTGACAATCATACGTACTTGTAAAAAAAAGTCTGTATGAACAAACAATTTTTTACTTTACTTGCACTTTAATGCACCAGAGCTATTAACAATTTATATATAGATTTGCTGATATCTACAACAATCTGTTTTGTCTCTTCTATTAATTAATAAACAATGTATGATTAAATCGAAAAGAATTCTGAGAATAAGTGTATAAGGGGCCTGGATTAACTTGATAAGTACATCACTAAAAGCATAGTGGAAAACACAAAATAACAGACATTGGTGTTTATAACATGTTCTAAGTACACATTACATTTGTTTCAGAACAAGATTGTGCTATCTGTTTGCAGAAATATCACCATCCTACAAAGTTGCCCTGTGGTCATGTTTTTTGTTTCCTTTGTGTGAAGGTAAAAAAAATCAAGTATTTGATACATAATTTGTAATTAATTTACAAGTAACATTAAAATTTTTATTACCAGATGTTGTTATTCCTACAATTATGACATTCAATCATCAGCCAGAGGTAAGTTTTAGGATGGAGCTAGATCCAATTTTGGTGTCCCCCTTACTTGCACTGTTTATATTTTTTATTATAAAATAATTATATTTAATGATGGAGGTGACTTAATAATCGCAATTAAGAGTCCCTCCTAGCTGAGGCGTCCACTGGGACTCATTGCCTGGACCGTCCGCTCTGTTCACCCTATGGCCTACCATAGGAATTTGCCCAGCCTAAGCATTTATTGTAGGTAGGGATTGCATTATTTATCATGAGTTAGTTAAAGCCATACAATGAAACCATTCAGTGAAAAATCAATAAAATATGAAAGATGGATGCTTTGTACAACTCCTAGAATTGTATGTTTCAATCATAAATGCAAAAACCACTAAATATCATTTCTACAAGTGGCTTGAAAGTACTCTAAGAGTCTGATTTGTGACTTCTTTTACAGGGAATTGCAATACTTAGCAAAAAATGTGCAATTTGTCGTTCACAAATACCACAGGACTACCTTGACCATCCAATTTTATTAGAAGACTCATATGTAGAAGAAATTTATTCAGAAGCTGATGTAGAAAAATATCATTGGTATTATGAAGGACGAAATGGTATTATATTTTAGATTTACCCATGTCCGTATTTTTGTAGCAGCAATTCCGGACCAAAACCTATTGAAAGAAGTGTATCTGACGAAATGTATAAATACAACAACGTAAATATTTGATTTGAAAATTTTGGAATTAATTTCACTGACCGTATCTGAATTATTGCGATAGCTATAGGAAACGCGACTGAGTCTATATAACAGACTTTTTTGATCAGAGATGAACTCCCGTAAGCTCAGCTTGAAGGTCGTTTATTTTGTCACCAGAATATTACATATACAGTGTCTTCACATATTATTTAACATTCACATTTTTACTTACTCAAAAACAAAAGTCAAATACGAGTAAAAGACAACTAACACCAAACTGGGCTATGTTTGTATGGGAACTCAAACGATACACTTATACCCCATTGACATCGTATCCCGTTTAGGGTACACCTCACACCTGATAATGCCACGCAGGAGGACCCGACGGCTGTCCCAACGAGGCGGTCGTTGTGGCTGCTTCTGGGTGGCAAGCTAAGAAGGACAACAAATTGCTGTAGAGTAATACACGAAACACTTTTGGAAAAAATATAAAATATTCAAATCAATTCAAAAGATGCTTTATCCAAATACAAATTCCACAATCTATTTTAAATCTTCATACATTTTAAAATCTACAAATGATTCGCAAATTCGGAAAGCTGGGTCATCGATATGACCCGAATGGACCTCATACATCTTCATAATGGCCGAAAGTACAAAGCTAGATCGACTCAACTCCAAACTCTTTCGTCTTCAACGTAATCGATCGTCATAACAATCGGGACTCCGCACAGACACCACGCGGGACGCAGTCGAGGCGGAGGGGATTGGTGTCCAACAACAATCGTCTTCGTTAATCAGAGCCTTCAGCCGACGACAGCCGAGAGCTTAATGAATCCGCCGAAAGACGGATGAGTTCAAATGTTTATCACAAGTTTAATTATTTCCACTCGGATTTGTTTAATTAATCCCTTTGTTCTGTTCGCGATAAATTCATTATTGATATTTCCAAATTGGCCGAAATATTTCGCTGGAATAAATTCTATTTACTTTCCGATTGTTGATGACATAAATATTAGCGGTCGCATCACAAATCATATGTATAATCGAATCAAAACAAAATTCGTTTATTCTCTTAGATTTTTTTCAAACTCTTGTGAAAGTCATTTTTAGCATACAGATTTTTAAAACAATGTGTGATATTCTGGTAGTATTATATTCGAATTGGAGTTAACGAAACTACTTTAACTACTTAAAGAGGGTCACTCGCGTCCCGCACTGAGGTGAGCTCACAACAAACTCAGTCGGATGATGATAATTATTTAACAATAATTTCGATACGGTTAGAGCAATTTACTCTCAAGCTCTCATTGTTCAAGTAATCCTTTACATTATAATAGAATTTTTGATTGAGCTTCCTTTAATAACGGTTTTAAATTAATTCTTACATATGGGAGTTTATTATAAACACGAACACATAAATGTGAAATTGATTTTACGAAGCCTAGTCGAATGAACTATTGGTTGATTTTTATTTCTAAGATTTCTGGAAATAACATCAAATTTTTAATTTTATTTATATTTATTTGCACCT
>JANCMC010047823.1:83336-129567 GCA_024363005.1 Charaxes varanes | reverse complement strand
AAAAGTAATGATATCTCATCAAAACCATAAATGTGAAAGGAGAAACAAATTCAATATCATGATATGTGCCTTGCTTGTCGACTACAATTTCATTACAAATTTGTCACTGGGAAATAATCGGTAAAACACGATCACACAAATTGCTTAAGAGCTTACGATTCCTGTGCCTCAGTTACAGCAAAGAAGCTGTTAGCGATATCTGTAAACTGTTTTTATTGTTGCAGGGCCTTTCTCAGGATACTCTGCGTGTGCTGCCCGAGGAAATTGCGGCGGAAATACCAGCCGCAGCTACGGTTTAAGCAGTCGCAGGTAACTAAGAAATAGAAGTTTGTACTCAACTATAATACTTGAACGATTAATATGACTTGGTGTTAATAATTACTGAGAGCGATTCAAATTGTAATGTATCTCAGTATCAATCATAAAATTCATGAATAAAATTATTATAACTTCATCCTGTCAAAGTAGTAGCAAAAATTTGAAGAATTGTTTATTTATTACTAAGGCCATCTTCAACACGCGTCTAAGACCGTGTTGTCCTTCGTCTGCAGCTAATACGTTGTTTTACTTCCAGTGGCGCACCACGCGCCGATATTACTCCTCCGGCGAGCTCCAAAATATCAGACAAAACTCCTGCGAGCAAACGTACATATAGCACAACGGTTATATATACCGCCTCGTCTCGCACGCCTCGAGTGCCTTCTCCGTATATCTTCCTACAGTTTTTAAACTTTCATAGAGGTCTCTCCTAAACAGTAGTGAGGTCCTCGCGTCAGATTTTAGCGAAGAAGGTACGTGTGAGGTCACTATTTCCTAAACCGTATCTTCGCCTCTTCGGCACGTTTTGTCTCTACCGTACTGTTTTTGTATGCACACCTTCTGTTACTGCAATAAAAATAGGTTATGCTTTATTATGTATTCACAATTCTAAACTGCTCGTTCGATCTCCCCGTTTGCATGTGTCTCGTGTCACAATCTGTGCTCTCCGTTTGTTTCTGTTTCCGTATCCCCTACATCGTCTACAACCTAATTGTTCACACTTTTCCCCTTTGCATGAAACAGTTTGAATAACAAATCTGTATTTTCGCTTACGAACCCTTTCACTAGGGCCGCTTTGTTTTCAGGCGTTGCCCGCGGGCCCCGCACCCCGCACCCCACACCTTCGTGTTCGAAAACGTTCCCCATTCTACTCGTTTTCATTTCTATTTACATATGTGTGTCATCCTAAAAACTACTTCACTAACATAAGAGACTACGAGTACTTATTTTTCCATAAAGAATTCCTCTTTTCGAGTCGTTACGAAAAGACAGATCTATAAGAACTTTAAATATAAAAATAGTTGCTTGGCTACAGATCTAAATGAGAAAAATTCAAATTTATAAATAGACATCATGTAAATAGTATAAGTTAGCGTCATTTGCGAAGATAAACGGCGTTTCTCGTTTCTTACGCCCACGGACAAATGTTCTACCGGAAGTAAAAGCGATCCTCAGTTAATGACGTGCCGCATTACAGTACCCGGTGACGACGATGATGTACTCGTCGGTGTCGCAGCACGAGATGTGCCGGCTGTGACACCGCGCGCGCGCGGGCACGTGCCGGCCCGCCCGCGCGCGCCGTTCCTGATGCCGCCCGCGCCGTCCCGGGCCTCTTCCGGAGCCCCTGCCGGAGCCCTGCTGCCCCGCGCCGCGCTATCCCGACGCCGAGTCGCTCAGTGAGGTCAGCGCAGACGGTGGCTCCATCAGACGTACCGTCTCAGAGAAGCGGGTCACGTACCGAATCGAGGCGGACGTTATTCAAAGGTGAACTCGAGCTCCGGAACCAGATATCTAAAATATTATACAATTGTAACCAGTAAACGTCTTCTGAAATAAAGGATATAGGCCGATAAGGTAGGTGAATCGGCCGCCGAAGAATACTTAGTTCAATTTTTTAGGCTGAGTTGGTACTGGTAATATACTTTGATTCTGTAAATTTCAGATCTCTATTTATTACCGTTTTTGGATAAATCTAAAAAAAGTTGAAAATAAAAAAAATATTTTTAAAAAACTTGTGACTCGATTGATTTAGATTTGGATACATTTTAAGAGCTGGTGATAAGTTTTTGGAAAAAAAAGAAAAAAAGAAAGAAATATATGGATTTTTAACCCTTTAAAAATATATTTTTTAAATTCCCCATTCAGTTTACTATAAAGTTATATACTTTTGAAATCTAAAAGTAAGTAAGAGATCTTGAAAAAAAGGAGATGCGTACGAAGGCCCTAATTAGCCCTCATTCGCACAAGCTAGAAAACGCCTTGCGTTAAATTTCGGCGTTGGCGTTTTCTCAGCGTCGCCGTTGTCGTCATCGTTGTAAACGGAACATTGCGCGATAACAACGCGTCGCGTTATGAAAGCGCTGCCGCGAGAATAGAAACTTGGGAATCTCTATGTTCTATTTGAACGCTTTATTAACGCACGTTGAAAAAGCTCTCGTGCGAATGAGGGCTTACGTGCATACAGACTACGCACAGCAAACCCCGTGCATACGAGTAGGCTTGCGCAGCGGTACTAAATAGAGATCTGAAATTTACAGAATCAAAGCATTTTACTAGTACCAATATACCCTAAAAAGATGAACTAAATATCCTTTTGGAGCTTATTCACTTAGCTTACCGTCCAATCCCTTTGTAGTATAATTATTATGTAGTGGGACTTGTATTACGGTAACCCAAATCGATAATCGTGTAATATTACCGACCGACTGCAAAACTTGTGTATCGATGTGTGTAAATATATAATAATAAGTTTTTACAAATAATTTTCCATAAAATTTTGTAAACATAATGTTGAGGTGTAGTTATAAGGGTTTTATTATGGACGTACTTTTTAAAGCCAAATTGAAGATCTTTCCCTTTCGATATTATCCCTTTTGAAGAAAGCGGTTGACCTTGTAGAGTGAGATACGAAGGCTTCTTAAATTGGAGCCCCCAAAAGATCGACGTCTAAAGGGAGAGCTGACAGCAGACGTCGCCACAGACAACCACTACGAGTAGATCCTCAGCAGATGTCTTAGTGTAGAATATATCACTGTCTAGTCACTTAATTGTGCAAACTATTCAATCAGGAGCTGTGATTTACTAGCTGTGTACATATTAGATTACGTGTATATTACTCTATCGATATTAAAGATGTACATGAAGTAAAAGGGAAGTGATGCGCTTCAAGTGTAAATATACTAGTACGTATGCGTTTGTTCAATTTTCTATATTAAGATACTCTTAGGATGTTCGCAGTACATGTGTCGCGAAATTAGTCGTTTATTTATTAATTGATAGAATCAGGCGTTACTTTACCGAAATTCATGACGTGCATTAGAAGTGAAACTACTTTGCTTAAATCCCGTGAAACAAATTATCATTAATCGTGATTATAATTTACCAACCTTGAAACAGAGAGTAATTTTCACGACTACCTATGCTCCTACTTTGCATGGTTTACTAAACATTCATATTCATAGTAAGTGCTTGTACCAATTCGTCCAGTTGTCTCAAACGTGCGTTGCGACACATCAGAGTCAGTGTAGTGCTGTGCTCTGGTGGTGGGTTCGGTGAAGAGGCTTTCGGGTTGCAGAATCGCACCAATTTTCTCTCGTACTCATTCTTTGATTTAAGCAAAGTAGTTTGGTTTTTCTTGCATATTAAGTTATTACCAATTATGTCAATATTATTGTACTGCTGTTGATTTATCTTATCAGCGATGCCACAGCCGCCTTCGAGCCAATGCCGACATACTAACTATTACGTACGTAAACACATGTACTAACTTTTGAATAAGTAAACAAGTTTTTATATCTTTTTTGTATATCCGTAAAATCGTCATCAATATATATGTAGAGATGTAGAAAAAAAAACTGTAAAATGTATTAAATCCTTCAAAATGCTACTCATGATATTGATGTTTCCAGACTTATTTATAACAATATTACGAAGCGGTAAAGTTTTTGGGTGATATTCCGGGGAATCTCTGGTTCTATTAATCCCATTTTGATAATTCTTTTACTATTAGAAATGTATTTTAGCCCCGAATAGGCTGGTATCGGCCACTGAATACTATATTCAATTCTACCCGTGAGAAGACGGGCTAGTAAATTATGGAAAAGTAACGTTTTCAAAATAGAAACTTGCAAGGGTCCGTTAGCATAATTTTCGTCCTCTACTATATTTTTAGCTTCGCTATATCCACACTTATCACTTCCTCGGATAAACGGCACGGAACCCTTTTCTTCTGCACTTGGTGTCCACTATCACTTGCGCTTGACGCTTTAGGTAGCATCGTGACGGTATGTCCTCCTCCTCATCTGAAGCTAAAAATCAATCGATAGACCATTTACAGTAGGCCTAGCACGAACATTTTTCGATAATTTATTTTCTTTTACGTTCAAAATGAAACGTCATATTAAGGTTCCTTTTACTTACTGTCGAGAGATGATCGTGCAATGCCCTCAGTTCATCAGAAAGCCTAACGCGAAAATTTCTCGACTCTCGAAACTGTACGACAAATGAACCTTTATGCTATTGGTTTATACGACTCATTTGATAAAAAAAGGCTAGCACATTGGAACTCCCACGTACGTACTACTAGACTTTACGGCGAAGTAAATCATGTAAAACGGTAGCACGAACCTTCATTTGATGTTAGATTTCGAGAGGCTATGGCTACAGATATCCATTGCTTTAAAGCAGAAAACTCAGTAGCTAATATGACATGGGTACATGTTTATACTTGTATAGCACGAAAAAGCTATTTCTATCGGACAGTAAATCTTGTTTTTCAAAAACCAGTTAAGAATAATAGTAGAGGTCGTGGCCTCATCAGTGGTCGGCATTTAAATCGATCGCTAGGTTAAGTGGCTCTTGCTTCGACCGGGTGATAGATGTGGTCACCAGGGAGTCACCATTCTAACACTGGTTTATATTGGATATCCGTATTTGTGTTTCGAAAGGCACATGAAATAGTAGGACCTCATTAATCTCACCGAGTGATATTAGTCGTGAGATTGTAGAGATCGTAGGAGTTCTGAGAATGACGTCAGACGGCAATCGGGCATCTTAATTCGTTCCACAGCCATCTAAGTGGACCCTGGTACTAGACCGGGATAACGCTAGTTAGTTATCTAGTAGTTTAGAAGAGTAGACAATCGCTTTAATTATATGTTTTTACTGTATAACTCGTAATATTTTAACCGTTTTCTCTTTTCAACCTGAAGACCTCAATTCTTGATATGTGAATTATTCTATCACTTCCTCGGATAAACGGTACGGAACCCTTTTCTTCTGCACTTGGTGCATCGTGACATGTAACGGTTGTTCCGTTCAAAAGAACAGAATGGAGAAAAGCTTAAATCATAGGCCATCTGAGTCGGACTCACAATTGGCAGTATTCAACGGCACACAACGAACTATTTCCTTATAACAAATGCAAAATGACGATTTTTGTAAATTATAACAGTAATCAAATACGTACGCGGAGCTTTAATAGGTTCCCTGGTGACAAGCTCCTTGTATGTAGGAAGAGCTTTTTCGGAATCTTTGAGAGTGCTGGGGCTTCGAGCGCTGACTCCAGTTACCGATGGCGCTCCGCTCGGAGGCTGTTAGGAATGAATCTTTCTGTCTTTAGCATAAAGAGAAGTCGGATTCTATTCTTGAACGCTTAGATGTTTTAAACGACGCAACTGTTTTGATACGGCTTTCGTTCATAAACAGAGTTACTCAAGAGGAATATTATATCTATAACACATGCAACTACAAGGGTGACTGGTGAGACACTTAGAATTCTTAAGGGTACTCGGTTCTCGTTATATTTGTGTAATAAAAATAGGTACTTAATTTTTGATCAAATTTCCTTAAAATTAGATAAAGTCCTTATTTAGGGCATTAAATGTAGCCTTATCACAAAGTTTGCGTTACGTTGTCAGATACACCCTGTATACATATATATATATACCGAGAAAAATAAGAGTAAGTAATAGTTTAAGTATAAGATTTTACACGGATCATTGTGGTTGATTTTTTGTTATTTGTTTTTGTTATTAAGTTAATAAAGATTCTATTTATTTACTTATTTTTTTTTATAATGTCTAGCTACCTTGCGCCATCTTGTAGTGAGTAGTAAAACTTAATGGCTTGTATAGTAGCGCCATCTATACTATTTGCTCCGAAACAAGTACTAAAGTTGTTTCGTTGTCACATTGCTAAAGAAGTTTGGACTATTTATGATAGATGGCGCTATATTCAGGCTCCATAATAGTGTGGAATTAGGAAAAAATATTTTATTTTTACTTAATTATTGCAAAATTGAAACATATTATCATATTTTAATAAGTTGATAAGTAACATCAATATAAATTATAAACTGTCTGTTAGTCTGCATGTTTTAATAATAAAATAGTCTTTTATAGTGCATCACAGCAAGTCATAATACGAAGAGACTATACACTAGTCTCTTCGAATGACTTGCTGAATATTTATTAAAATGTTAATTATTATCTTTATGAGTTTTACTGGCCATGAATTCTGATCAGGCGCCACGTATTATTTAGTAGAATGTGTAGAATGAATTCTATGTATTATCTTAAATCGTGCATTGATATTAGATTAGAAAGATTATAAAACTAAGTAAGAACTACCCAAGAGCGTGCCAAGACACGCTTATAAAAAACGGTTCCGTATCTGATACCCGATAAACGTATTTGCTGAATAACTTAAAAAAAAAAATTGCCCGATTTCGTTCAAAATAATTTTCCGGGTGAGTTTTTAGCATGTTCTATAAACATTTTTTATTGTCTGCGTTCCCTAGAAACTGCAAAAAAAAAATATAACACTTAGTGTACGCAATCAAAAAAATATGGTCGTTTATGTGACATCTCCAATACATTTACAAAGGTACCAAAACCTATAAGGCACTTCTCGTTGACCTAGAATTATGAAATTTGGCTAAGGTATATCTTGTAGCATAAGTATAAGAAAAAATTCAAAAACTGTAAATTTAATGTTGCATCACTGTATTACGTGTCTATCTGTATGACTGTCCGTCAATGCCTTTTTTTCTCAGAATCGCCAAGAGCTATAAAGTTTAAATTATTACCCAGTACTGGTCTATGACCCCTTGAAGCTGTGAAAATATCGATCCTCTAAGTATACTCAATCAAAAGATATAGTCATTTATGTCATATTTTCCATGATTGTACATACGTAAATGAAATCATAGCCTATGGAGTACTTCCCGTTGATCTTGAATCATGAACTTTTGCAAAGATTTTGTCTTGAAATACCAATATAGAAGCAATTCCGAAAACCGTAAATGTGTGAAAAATAATTGAAGTAACTTTATCAAATTAAATCTTAAGACAATAATTTTTTTAAATAACCCGATAAAGTATTACAGGATGGTACGGAGCCCTCTCAGTGCGCGAGCACTATTCACACTTAACCGGTTCTTTTTTGAATATTCCTGAGACATCAATGGTTTGTGTTTATGAGGTACGATAAATCTTACTCGGATTTCGAGGACACTTGCCTAAATTGGTCAAACAAACGACTGTCGCATCACTGTCGCGGCCCTAAATTTTTCTTCCATTCCCCGTAGCTTCTGCTTAGACAAATATCTACAGAAACTAGTTACGTGTTCCGACTCTAATGTAAGGAGCTTTTTAATATTTATCTCCTGTAATATATTACTCGCGGAAAACATATAAAATTCACTACTTGATATAACATACATAATATGTTGAAGAAGGTCGTAGCTTAATCTATGGTCGGCAGTTTTTACCGCGGCCGGGTTATAGATGGGTGACCCAAATCTTACACTGGTTTTCAAATGTCCGAACTCCGTGTTAAGTAAGGCACGTAAAACAGTGGGTCCCGATTAATGTTATTGTGTGATATATTAGCCGTGAGATTGTATAGATTGTGGGGGTTCCTAGGATGACGTCAGACGGCATTCGGTCATCTTAACTCATCCCACAGCTACATCCTCTGTAACTTAAGAGGGCCTTGGTAGACCGGGATGACTCTAGGTAAGAGAAGAAAAGAGGGCCTTGGTAGACCAGGATAACTCTAGGTGAAAGTAGAAAAGAAAAAGGCCCTAATTTTAAATTCCTATTATAAGTCTAAAGAATTTTTTGTATGGCAAAAATTCCCAAATGAATTTTTTTGTTTTCATTTTTGCCCCGTTTATAACTGTTTTGCATTTAATGTTTCAAATATAACTTGTAATATAATAACCATTTAGTATCTACGCTTTTTAAATTTGTTTCGATTAATAAAACCGTTGTCTGTGTTCTTATTTTTATTCTTTAATAAAAAAATATTACATATTCTTGATTTCTCTAACGTAACACGCTGATAGAAAACAATATTTATAATGTACCTATTAAACGCGGCATTTCTTATCTAACTTAAATTATTTTGCGAATTTACTGCCATCTAATTTAGTTCCTTGACATAATTTATTCGGTTAAGACATTTATCTCGCGAGTCACACATACACAGATGAATAAATTCCTTAAATTCATATAAACTTGTAGATTCACTGGGGTCTAGATGGTACAATCTAAAAATGCACGCCCCTCTACTAATTATTTGCAACATAATCTTGTGTGTGTGTGAAGCGTTTTTACTGTAAATTAATACTCAACTACGCACTGCAAGCCAATGATATTGACGAACTTGCTTGTTTGTGTCTACACGCCATTTTAAATGTAGAGGTGAATATTTTGGAGGTGCGTGCATTTTTAGACTGTGCGCACTCTACAACGATACGCTATAAACTTGTCAACTGAAACTATTTCTGTGTTGTTTGTATTGCTTTTGACAAATCGCGTCTCGGGTCGCCGCCATCTTGGTTTTCTATGAGTAACACTATTTGAATAATATGTTTGTACTAACAACGAAGTTTCTGCTATGTGTTAAAATTTAGTTTTTACTACGAACCCTACCGACGTTGCCTTGCTCAAACTTAGGCTCTTAGTAATGAATTCCCTTAAAACAAATGATTTTAATTACTGTCTATCATACAACTGATCGTGTCAAATGAACCTTAACGGATATTCTTGACCTGGAAAATTTTAAATCTTTGTTGCATAAATCAGTATACTGGAAATTTCCGTTCACGTCAATTTTTTATAATGTTTAAAATGATTAAAATTGAAACAAAATTTATTATAAATAACTATTTATTAGTAAAAGTAATATATTTTAAATATTACATGTAAAATACTATCACCTAGAAAATCAGGGTACAACTCAAACAATATGTCATCTCTTATCGTGCCCTAACACCTGCACGCAGGAGGACTTAATGGCTGCCACTGGCAGGGCAGTTGGTGAAGCTACGCTCTGGGCCAAGACAATGTAGTGCTTGCCAAAAAAATGCTAAAAAGATTCCATACTACTGCACCAATTTGGATCATTCTTTTTTGTTGTCCTATTCGTTATTGTCAGGACGAGGTTTGTACGATTAAAACGTTTTTGGCGGTCCGTCTGTTTGTTACAGAGACGGGATCGTCCGTAAATAACTTCACATGAATTTCACGATTATTTACCTTCCAATTTTACAAACAATATCTTAGAGTTACTTATTAGAGTTCCTGGTAGAACTATAAAGAATTCTTCCTTTTATTTGTTCGATAACTGGTCAGATCAACCACACAACCCCAAACAACCTTAGTTGCTATTGTCTTTCCCCTTGCAGCTTCTGGGACATTAGTATCCGGATCATATTTCTCCTCTCCATCTTTGTATCCTTTTACTCCATCCATTTCTTCTAATCATGTCTATCTAATTAGAATTAGCGCCACGCTTGCAGTCTTATGGGTCTGCAGTCGAATTGGCTCGGCGCGTTTGGGTACCAATACCTCTTTCCCACATAAGATCGACGTCAAGTGGCAGCAATGCTGTTACGTCAAGTGATGGCATTGTTGTCGCGTTTCGTTCGGCTTGTGAGATTTCCCGGTGGCCTAATCTCGTCATTAAAGGCCAGCCGCATCTACTAGCCTTCTGGTGGTGCAGATGTTCGCCCCTTGTAAGATAAAAAAACATCATGACTTACAAATCAAAAATAAAATGTATGATACTCATAAGGTCGCGCATTGAGCACTCGTAAGCGGCACCCTCAAATGTGACCATGTGCTTGGATATAGAAGACGGGTTGGGAAGACCGCTCTTTTTTGGCTCAGGCTCATCTGGTTTGTAGTAGACTCCGGCGTCTTTCGGGATCGGAAGATGATCTGCAGTAGCGATAAATTCTGCCGCCGATAACATATTGTCCTGAAATTGTGATAAAGTGCGTACAGTACCAAACGCTCCCCCCTCCTATAGTAGGGAGCCCGTGATGCTAAATCTGTAGTCACTAAAGCGCTGTAAGGTTCTATTTGATTACGTAGATTAGGTGCAAATACGATAAAAAAAGGTTGTGTGCAGGCTAGATCATGATGTTAATAACGCCAGGAGCGTACGTTTCAGGCGCTATTTGGTGGTTTTAGGTACATTGCCTTAAGAAAATCGTGAGATTATGTTTTTTTCCGTAAACCTTAAAGTATTTCCTTCGCATTAAAATATAACCTAATCACGCTCGAATATTTGACAACCGATGAGTGGACTGTTTTTACAACTTTGTGATTCTCCCATTTTCTTATTTCCCTTGTCCTACCCTGAATTCGTGAGATTATTCAAACACAACCTTATAGCCATGTAATTAATTTACCGTATCTTATTCTGACGCACCCGCGTTTTTCTAAGGGCCCTAAAGAACCTCCTAATATTAAGAGTTCATATTAGGTGGGAGTACTTAAGTGATTACAAGGATGAAAACACATCTTCAATATATTTGCAATCTAATTTCTGGTTGCAAACTATGAAGTATTAAAAAAAGTAGCTAGATGTTAGGCTAAAGAAATGTCAAAAAGGCTAAAGAAATGTCAAAAAGGCTAAAGAAATGTCAAAAAGGCTAAAGAAATGTCACAAAGGCTAAAGAAATGTCAAAAAGGCTAAAGAAAACGGCTGAAACAGTGTCAGTTCCGCTATTTTTTTCCGTCTAAAAAGTGGTCGAATAATTAAAGTGGATACTTTCGCACTCAATAGATAAAGGGCTAAAGAAATGTCAAAAAGGCTAAAGAAATGTCAAAAAGGCTAAAGAAAACGGCTGAAACAGTGTCAGTTCCACTAATTCTTTCCCTCTAAAAACTGGTTGCTTAATTAAAATGGATACTTTCGCACTCAATAGATAAAAGGCTAAATATTATTATCAACGCCCGCCGCCAGATATCCATATTATTTATTATCACGATATTAATTTATCTACTTATAATCAAACTCAAATTAATCAAGAGCTTATTGTCTACTATCTGATATTCACGACTCATCTGGGGTAAAAAGAATTCTTATAATGGAGAAACGAAAACAAATCACAGTCATATCTTTTATTTAATGAATTTATTATCTTAATTATTAATTCCAGTGTTATATAAGGACATAATTTGATTGGTGCGATAAGGAATTGCGTTGCGTTTTAGATTTTAGTATTTAAAAATTTAAATTGATATCACGAAAACGCCGCGTCATAAGAAAGAGTTTTGGTGACGATTTTTAAAATCTTCTTTTATCTTTCGTTCGATATCGTTTTGATCTTCGTTATCATTATGTCATATCAAAGATATTATAATACAGATTTGCAAAGCTGGTGATCACATAATCTATTATATCTTTAGCGTGTATACTTTTCTTCTTTAAGGTAGGCGTCCACATATCCACATCGTACGAATCGTAGTTTCGTTTGTATATAAAGCCACCCAAGAGCGTCCACTGACCCGCATCGTGCGGATCGCACGAATGTACTCGTCGGCAATGCCGATGCTGTGGACGCGTTGTAAAAAATCCGTTTGATACAATGCGTACGATGCGGCTATGTGGACGCATGCCTTTATATGTTATGAAAGATTTTTTGTTTCTTTGTCTGCTAGCGAATAAAACATTTTTATTTTATTTATTTATAAAATGCCTTCCAGTGCCTATTTTATAACTTAAACTAACTAATAAGTTTAAACTTACGTCAAAAGCAGTATCGCTAGTGGTGAATAAATTATATTATATTGCATATTCACATTGTACATATTGCACACATTTTGAAGAATAAGTTAACTTACTTTACTTAAGTTAAATTAACGCTTTGTGCTACGAGAAGTGCAATTAAAGTGCAAAGTTTACTTTACTCTCAATTAAGTTTGGTATGACACTCTTTTATATATGTAAATACACACAGTTTAGGATAAAAGTCGTATTTTATCAGTTTGGATACTTCGGAAAGATATTTATTTTATTTAGTGTAAGGAAAACTGATTTAAAAAGTATTTCCTTAGACGTCCGGATGTCTGTGTGTGTGGATTTAGCACGATCACGTTCAAAACAGTCAACTTATCACATCAATATTAAGGAATACACTATAAATATTATTGTATTTTAAGATGTATAATAATGTGAACACGTATCAATAAAATATATATTATATCTATTTCTCTAAGTAGACGTCACAACAGTAATAAGCGTAAATCTACCTATGCTAAAGATTACGCATCCCTTAAAATTCAACAACTTTTCATATAAATGTTGTGATTTGTTGGTGAATAATCACAAAACAATTTTTGTCACACTTTCCCCAGCTTTTCCTTGTATACGAGATATGATATGTCACGTGCAATTCAGTTGCAAATGTGACAGTTGTCAGTGTGAAGGCGCCATTGTAGAAGAGATAAAAGTGAACTGTAAACTTTTGGTCTATCTCTGGCTGTATAGTCGAATACATCGCGTTTACGCTAAAGGCGGAATAGGTAAAAGAAAAACAGGAACCAAGTGGCATGAACACTCTTGTTAACCAACTTCAAAAAAGGAGAAGGAGAAGTAAGAATTCGTCTGTATATTTTTATGTTTGTTACCTCAAAAGTTTCGACTGAGTGAATCGATTATGGTGATTCTTTCTTTATTTGAACGCTACGTCCATTCCAATTTGGTCCTGTTCTAAGTAATTGAAGTCGGTTTTTTTTAATTTGTATTATTTTTGTAATTTGCCAAACGATAGATACCGTAGCCTAAATACGTACGCGTGTTGCGAATCCAAACACAACATTACCCGCGGGATATTTGGGATACTTTAAAAGTTGTCTTTGCAAGAGATATGTGAATTTCATAGTACTGGCAATCATCCGTGCGCACTTAATTCATTGAAACCGAACCACTTCTGATACAAAAACATTGAATATACGATGAGTTTATTCAATTCGGTGTTTGTCTATGGTTCACTGGAAAACCGTTTTTTGCGTTTCATCCGTTTTCGTGTATAGTCACGTTTAAAATGTTTTTTTGTTTTACACAATTTAAAATATTTAACGTTCATTTTCCCCCTCAATTTAATGGAATGTGTATACTTAGGGAATTTTATTTTACTGTTGGCAGCCAGTTATACTCAGGTGACATTTGCCGGCCCGGCATTTGCTACTTGTCATAAAAAATATACGCACGGTCAGATTCGAGCCAGAGACAAAAGATTTTGTTTTTGTATCATAAGAAGACATAAAGGTTGATTTTTAAAATCCTTACTGCCTAATGAGGTCTGGAAGGCTGACCTTAATGTAAATTAAAGGTTCAGCATGCCCGTAGAATGCTCACTAACAAAGGATTATTTAGAATTCTATCCTTAAAAGGTCTGTAGAGTGTAAACGAATTGTTCCTTGGAGAGACTTTGCATTTTGCATTAGTGACTACGAAGTATATATATTTATTATTTAACTAGCTTTTATTTCAGTCACTAATTCCGCTTAAAATTAAACTTACCCTTAGATCTCCTTAATGTGTCCCTAACGGAAAATCCGTTCTTAGCGAGTGCTTACTAACTATAATAGTTTATAGAGAGAGGTAGTTCTCTCTGCCAAATTTCATCTTTATCCATCCCGCGGTTTTCGAGATTTCATGTTAGGTGACCTTTCGATTTCATATATTTTTTATGTCACAACGGGTAAATGACTACCATAGACATCTGCACCACCAGAAGGCTCATAGGTCCTTTGCCGGCTTTGAAATAAAGACTTAGGTTATAGGGAACCGTCACATAACGAACGAAACGTGACAGGAATACCATTACTTGACAAAATTGCCGCTACTTCACGCAGATTTTATGTGACAAAGAGGTACTGGTAACAGAATGTGCCAAACCGTCCAAATACCAAAGAACTGGAAGCGTGGCTAAATAAGCAGTGGGTTATCAAGGACTGACAATGAATGAAATAACTGTATAAATAGAGATTGTTGACACATTGAAATTTGCCCACGAATCTTTAGGTTTACATACATGCTTATTTGCAATACTACCTGCTAATTCTTTGTACACAATTTTGTTATATTCAATCATTAATATACAGACATTCATCATGACTATGCTTTGACACCTTTATATAATAAAATGTATATGCATGTGTGTGTAAATCGTTTGGCATTGGTGTGAGTGAAGTTTTGTCTTAATAATTCAATATATTTATAGTGCATATTTTATTAAAATTTTTGCAATCGCTCACTCTCTTCTGTATAAACTATAATTGTGCCAAATTTCATACTCCTCCAGTCCGCACAATTTTTGTGAAATTGTAACAAAAGTTTTTGCTTCGCGTAATAATATATAGATTATGTGATTTATTATTAAGTTTCATTATTGATTCTTCTGTGAACTCTGCTACGCCTATAGCTTTATGTGTATGAAAATTTTGACCTTATTCTGACATGATTCAATTTTCAGTTGGAGTATGAGATTAAACAGCTAGAGGAAGAGTTGAGACAAGAGAGGGCAGCTCACGATCAGGAACGACAAGAACTGGAAATTATTCAGAAAGAGGACAGGCAACAGGAGCTCTTGATAGATCAGAGGAGGGGTAACAGAGATGCCCTTATAGCTGAGGTGGAGAAGAAGCGTGCCTTGAGGGTATACGATGCTGAAGATATACAGGCTCAAGCCCAACAACTGGTCCAAAATATTCAGGACGCTGAGGAGAAATATAATATGCTGACATCAGACTTGATGAGCAAGGAGGACAGCTTGAAGAATCTACAATCCACCAAGCAGAATCTGGATTTAGCTTCCAACTTGCTGCACGATATCAACAAGTCGGTTGACGGTTTGAGGTGAGTATAACAGGACATAAGGGAGAAATTGAATTTATTGTCATGGGATAGAGTCGGGTGTTACGAAAATACGTGACCAGCAGGAAAATCTATATTAGCACAGAATCTGTGAATAATATAACGTATTGTTCACAATACATATTATATATTATGTAACCTCCGACTTCGCTTAAAGTAAACTCGCCCTTAGACTTCAATAAAATGGCCTTTCATCCGTTCTTAGCGGATATCTATTTGCCATTAACTAGGGCTGTAATGGTTTCCGCTTCGGTAAGTAAGGAATTTCCGCAAGAAATTTTACATCCGCATTTGGCTGCGTATCTTTTTGGCGAAAACTTGTAATTTTTTGAAGTAAAACTTCTTTACGCACGCTTGGGGAACGCGATATACACATGTATGCTGACGAATTCATGCCGAGAGTGTTACGGAAGTCTTTAATCGGATGAGGAGGGAACGGATGTTGAAAGGAACATTAACTTCCTTCCGGAGTTACCCATTGCGTGTTTAGTTTCGGTATATTTTTTTTCATTTTTCAAAAAAATATGATTTAAAATTCGTTTCAAGTTACCGGGAGTGCAAAAGTTAAAGGAGGCCTGTTACTCGTCAGGTGTGTCGCAATTTATAAAGTAAGACAGGCAGGGGTCTACTTAAAATTGACGGAACGTAATATTGTACTAAGTTCTCGATACATGACCATATTAACTGACCCCTCGACATTTGAACATCGCCCACGATATCTGCGTTCAAACCACTACCTTTTTTCAAAGTATTGATCGTAATACAAAATATTAGACCTTTACATAAAATCTATACTAATATATATAGAGCTAAAGAGTTTTTAATTGTTTGCTAGAACGCGCTAATCTCAAGAACTACCGTTCCAATTTAAAAAAATCTTTTAGTGTTAGATAGCCCATTTATTGAGGAAGACTTCAATAAAATAGTACTGAATCAGTAAACTATTTTTATCTTCACATTTATAATATATTAGTTTGAAGGATTTTATGACAGACACAGACATACGTCAAATTTATATCGCCTCTCTTTTTTAGTCGGTTAATAAGGTATAAGGCGGGAACAAGTGTATGCGAGCCTTTAATTATGAGAATCTAACATTAATCATACCTCCTGCATATCGCTACATTTTGTTTGAAATCCTTGCGTCACATTTAGTCGGCATCGGTGCGTGCGTTTGGACGGACATACGCTTCCTATAAAAAAATAACGAAAATGTTCAGCGTTAAGGACAAAGTGTTTATAATAACCGGTGCAGCGTCAGGAATTGGAGCCGGCGTAGCGCGCTCTCTATTGCAAAACGGAGCCAAGGTACGCGACACTTTTGGTAGTGCAGTCGTCCATGGGCGACGGTAGTCACTTAAGTATAAGGTGAACCGCCAGCCTTCTTCTTTTACGATTTATTTGGATAACTATCCGTAACAAGAGATTTCGTGATATTGTTCGGTTTTATCGATTTCGCCGCGAATCATGTCCAATTTTGTGTGTTACTGTTTTTATTCTACTAACAGTATTTCTTTGTAACATTTGCCAGTAAAAACCCCATCAAAATCGATCAAGTCGTTTTGTATATTACCCGTAACTTAGCCGGAAATTAATTTTAACAAGAGAAGGTTTGGTTACATAATGAAAAAAAATAATATCTTCCTGAAAATTTATCACAATTATTAAACCCAACACGGATGAAGTCGCGGGTAACGGTTAGTAAGTCATGGCGTGTATTAAACATGTTATTATCAAACAAACAGGATATTATGTTTCGTAACGATATTGTTATCAACAAACGCGAGTTTTCAGTTGTCACGATAAAAAATGCGGTTACTGTCAAATTAAACGAAACATTAAGAAAAGTATAAATTCAAAAGTAACCTGGTAAAGTTTTACGTTATGGTACGGAACCCTTGTGTATGTAACTACAAATTTACGGTTATCGATTTTTTTTCTATTCTTTTCTTCAAGATAAATAGCTTCTTAAGCAATTTTATGTTTCTAGGTCAACGGGAAGTACCCTATAGGTTTTGATTCCCTTTGCAAATGTATGGGAAATGTGACACAGAGGGCCGTATCTTTTAATTGCGTACTCATAGAGGGTTGATTTTCCATTAGAAAAAATGGAGACTTCAGTATTTGGTATTAATTTCAACTTTATATATCTACCCATTCCAGAGAAATAGGCTCTTGATAGACAGATGAACGGACAACGAAGATATCTTATAAGGGTTACTTTTTCCGGAGGTACAGAACCCTAAAAAGAATGAAGTAGTAGAACATCAAATGCAATGTAAAAGCAGTGTAAAGGTTCTAAACTAGCGAATTTTTTTTCTTTGCAAGATTTGAAGCTATTAATCAAATATCTTTAACGAGTATCAGAAACGGAACCCTTCTATATAAGCGTGCCTTGACAAGATAGGAAGATAAAGTTTCATTGTAGCGACGTTCGTATTGCTTACAAACCTTTTCACGTACTTTTGTCTTGATATCAAAATATATCACAATAAAATTTTGGATTAATCAGCCGTAAAAATTATAGTACACGATCCGTAACAGTTTTGAAGGAAGAATTATGTTACAATTTTATAATTATTAAATGAATCATAATTGCACTCCCACCTGGGTATTTTGACAATACTCGCTACCCTTTATCACAACCCTTCATCATCTGTTTATCTATTTGATACAAGTACTGTCATATTATTAAATTTCAACTCTACTGGTTTATATTTAAAGTTCACAATTTCTTTTTTCTATCTCAGATGTCGAGTTCTAAACCCATGTTTGCTATACATTGTTATTTTCAATCCATTGTTCATTGCTCTATCACGATTCGTGATCATATTTGGCGTCGACAGATTTTTTAACAATGGAAAAATGTTTCGCAAGAAAGGATTGCTTTTTGCTCGGGTTTTTTCGTGCTAAATTCTGTGATAAATTCGGTAAACACACCGCGTATCTGTCTTCGGGAGCTGACGGGCCCGAAATGAGATAAAAAATTCTAAAAATCTACCTTTTTTCTAATATATACTTTCAAAATAAATTCACTGTTTCAATACGTAAAATTTAGCCGTTGTCGTTTTTTCAACGTCGTCGATACGAAAATATACCGTATATGAATATAGCGTTGAAAATAGTACATTGCTCGATAAAAAAGCGTCGCGTTTTAAAAGCGCTGCCGTGTGAACACAAACTTGGAAGTTCATATGTTCTATTTGAACGCTTTTTTAACGCGCGGTAAAAAATCTCTCGTGCGAATGAGATGTTATACATTTGCCTGTTTTGTTTGTACTTTGTTGTGGGTAATCTTCAAACCGACTTAGGCGATTGCGATAGTAAAAAAAGGTATTTCTCGAAAATTTAAAAAAAGTATAGGGCGCTTTTTTTATTCATATATGCCTTTGGGTTCCTTTATAAAAATTATTTACCCTCAAAAATTACTCGTTAAGAATTTAAACTAATTTAAAAATGTTTTGGGAATTAAAAGGATTGGAAAATGTAGTCGTGACGCGGATAAAGTGGTATACGCATCAATCCTATTTTTATTTGGTTGAGATTTTAGCCCAAATTTACCACTTTCTTTGCTGACTGTACATATAATCTCCGTGGTATACAAGATCGTTTAGGCCGTTAATGGAGGCTCTTATGGCTAATTGACTAAGCCACTGCATTGCAGGTGAGGTGGATGGCCTAGAATTTAACACTTTTAGTAAGAAAACTTTGGCCGTATGGAATTTTCTTCTGGGAATGGATCATTCTAAGGTTGCGGAGCGAACCGGAAATGTAGTTACAGGTTTATTGCTTCCTTGCATCCATTTTCATGAGCTCGCTACGAAATGGTGTTCTAAACAAGTTTTTTTCAAGTACATTTAATAGTTTAGAAATACTAGGGGGCACCACATTACGGGCAAATAGACGGGTGGATGGAGACAGCAAAACTTTAGGGTTTCCTTGTGCGTGCATTGTGTAGCGGAACTATAAGGACTACGGAACTTTATAAAGGATTCCCTTCCTTTTTTTTTTTGTATGTTTGAATTATCTTGCGACTTTTCCTTTCTTTCTTTTCTTCTAAAACTTGAAACCTGAAGTCGTTTACTATTACACATAGTTTGAAGACGAGGGTTGCCTTGAAACGACATATGATAAAAATGGTCCAAAAAGGTAAGGAGTGTTGACCCCAATTGACATGGGTAAAGCAAGGAATTTTATTAGAGGTACCGCCACGCTTGCAATCCTTTTGGTCTACAACCGAATTGTACCTTTCTGACATAAGATCGGCGTGAAGTGGCGGTGATGCTGTCACAACAACTGTTTTTATTTATTATTTTTTATTTATTTAAGGATCTTCAACAAAGAATACACACTATACATTTCAACTTAAAAAGATAATGGAATACGAGAATTGTGTGCTCATTTAAGTATAGGAGACCACTACATGACTAAGCAAACATTAAAAAGAAAATTAAATTACTACCTGAAAAATAATATTATAAATAAATTTAAAATAATATATAATAAACTAAAAGAGAGGTAAAAATAAATAACCAACATTAATAACTAATTACAATTAATTGCTTTAGTAATACATTTTTCGTATGTAGTTAATTTTGGTGTGAATACATCTATCTCAGAGTTTTGCTTTAAGAGCATATTATATTGCCTGCAGATTCAGAGTTTTGCTTTAGAGCATATTATACTGCCTGCAGATTGGCATATGGAAGGGGTCTTGGAAGATGGAACGTAAAACAAATTAAAAGTATTACTGCGAGGTGTTCAGGATGGTATATTAAAGTTTAAAATTTGTAGTAAATCATTGTGAAAAAATGGATGATATTCTTGACGTGATTTTTCCGGCTTTTGAGAGTTCCAGGGAGCTTAAACCCCTCTTTAAGGACCGGCATCACATCTGCGAGCCTTACTTATCACCTGCCCGTTTGTTCTCTTGCAATCCGATCGCCTCAAATATATTAGTATAACCTGTTATCGTTGGGCTATCAAGACTAAAAATTGAACTGGTAATATCTTTGATGCTAATAAACATCCCCAGGTTGCGACTAACTTTATAATGAAGGTAACCACACTTGCACCAAATATATGAAGTTTGGTCGGTTTCGGGTGTGAAGTTTCAAATTTAAAGTTTGTTAGGCGAGAGCTTTAAGCTTTGAAGCGGCAATTAACTTATGTGTGATATGTGTTTTGGAATTTTAATAGAACGTTAAATTTCGAGCAATTCAAATGAAACATTGCTATGTATTTAACATTTATAAATGGAAAACATTCAGATAAAACTTGTATTTGGGGAACGAAAATATTGTTATAGGTACCAAGTATAACCCTTTCTGTTTTCTCTTTTACATACTAGAAAAATAGATCTGGTTCAAACCCCGAATGTATTTATAGTTTGTCGAGCTTTATGACTAGTAGAAAAAGTGTAAAGGCAAGTATTAGGCATACTTAAAGTGTTCCTAGTATTCTAGTATACTAAAAAAATCATAACAGTATGGTATTAAAATCATATAGTATTTCTGTCTTTATTATAACTAACTGATTCCCGTGTCCTTGTCTGCGTAAAACAAAACTTGCGAGAACCCAGGTCTCATTAAGCCCTATCGAGAATTTCTTATTTAGTGCATGTCTACTAACTTCCTTGCCAAATTTCATCTTTGTACTTGCCACGGTTTTCAAGGAGGTCGTGGCCTAATCAGTGGTCGGCATTTGAGTCGATCGCTAAGTTAAATTGCTCTGGCTGCGACCGGGTGATACAGCCGCCTGTTATACACAAATATATATTTTTTAAATATATAAATACATATATATGGATAATACATCCAGACTTGAGGTGGGAATCGAACCCACAACCCCCGGAGCAGAAGGCAGCGTCACTGTCCACTGCGCCAACGGGCCCGCCTTTGTGGTGAAGAAACAGAGTTAATGTTGATAAATAATGTAATAGTAAAATATCTTAAAACAGATATTTTCTACATTTGATAGTTCCACATTTGCATTCTGTGCGATATCTAACTGTAGCCCTATTTTGTTGTTGCATTTCAAATCTCGATTTAATAGGTGATACTGATGGCATGGCTGTATTTGCTTCAGAAGAACTTGGAATCCATGCATCATCCTCCTGATTTTCTTTATGATATATAGTATTGGCCAAATCATCATCGTTGTCATTAGACTTCTGTAAATAATCGAAACATATCTCTTCCCCAATTTCAATGTCTCTTGTTGCAAACAAAGCTAACATTGGAAGGTTTGGGTCTAGACAATCTGCCCAAACAGCCCACACACCTAAATTTGGATCACACGAGTGATTAATAAAATGTGACACATTTCCTAAATTGCATGCATCCACTACATATGGATTTTCAACAGAATTAAAATCAAGGTCAAACAAATATGTTAATCCATTTGCATCATATTCTCTTCCGCGTTTTTCTGCCTCTTCAAAAGTAATTACCTCTCCTACATATTGACATAAAAATTGACCTTGCTTTATTTTTTGTTCAGTTCTTACACCCCACCCGCAACCATTAGGTGTTCTAAATATTGTTAGTTTTATATTTCTTCCCCTTTGAACAACACGATTGTTACACTCAGAAGAACATTTACAAGCTTTGTTACATTCGTAGACTGGTGTGCCTGATGCCACACGAAGCCTCTTATTCACTGTATATGCAAATAAGCCAGCTTGCATACCACAACAAGATTTAGATCTACAATTACATGATACACATTCACAACCAATAGGTGGCTCATTAGGTATAATTACTCCAGCACCAGGTATTGATTCATTGATGTAAGTAAAATTTTCTGGTGGACCAGTTAGATCAACATTATTTTCAACTGATAGTTTCTTCCATTTATCGACTTGGTTCATATATTCCTCCCAGTTTTTGAGTGCCATAAGTTGTTGACATCTTCTTCTACTTAAAACATATAATTGCAAAATATTTCTAGTATCTTGTATAAGATTAGATACATGTTGCTCTTCTGATTCTTCTAAATATATCATAGACAACAATTTCAGCAGAAGGTTTTGTTTTAACTGAGAAAGGTCGAATTCTTCAACTTCCTCCAGCCTTGTAATAAGATTTTCCTCACTTAGCAAATTATTAAATGATATTTCTGTTTTTAGTTTGTCTAGTTTTGTAAAATGTTTGAGCTCTTCATTTTTTAAAAATTCTGTCAGAATTTCAGGGCAGTTATCAAGGTTTTCTATTGGTTCCCAAGTGTTTTCATTATCATCCCAGCCTTTCCACTTAATGTAGAAACTTTCTTTACCCGAGATAATTTTAAAATTAACAATTTTTTCAATGATATATTCTTCTGGGTCCTGTTTTTTATATTTTTGTCTTTTACTCATTGGTTTTTCAATTTTAGTATCAATATCAGCTGATAAAGTCCTTTTTTTACCTTTTTTTAGTTTTTCAAAAAAAATAATTTCATCTCTTTCTTCTGCTCTTTGGCCATACATTCTTATGACTGAGTCCTTCAGGCGCTCTGCAACATACCATGTGTTTTAAATTAGCAAAAATGTTCAGTTTTATAATGTTCAATTCAATTATTTATATTTATTTTATTATATTCCAATACAAAAATAATTGTATTAGCAAATTTATTCACATGGTACATTGCAAAGAATCTGAATAATTTAACAAAGTACTAAATTATTATTATGTAAGATATTATAAATAAAAAAGTTTGTATTCCACTTTATCATTTCAAAATTTAATTTTCGTATATAGTTGGTAAAAAGGAACTAAAGTTTACAAGGGACTTAAAATCCATAAGCACATTCTGTGAAATTGTCTTGATATTATTTGTACTCTTTTAAATATAAAAAGAGTACAAAAAATACAATTCTACAAATGAATACATTTGTAGAATTGTATTGTAATTAGTATAAGTGGATCACATCCCTTCTATATAAAATAAATGACACTTGTAAAATTGTGTATGATAATTATTGCCTTATTACAACAATAAGTTGTTTAGGAGTAAGGATGAATATATTTTATGAATAACAAGAAAGTTTCCCATTATGGGCTTTGATTAAAGTAACATTAGTTCCTGTATTTATGGTATTCCTTAAGTTAGCATGCTGAGGACTACATTATTCTTGGTACATATATTGATGAATACATATATTATAACATATTATGAATATATTTTATACCAAGTAACAGTAAAATAGAAGTTTTTAATTATAAAGATGTGTACTGTGTTCTAAATCCCATTGCATTATTGAAAAATACAAATATAGTTAAGAGCAGTGGTAATTTTTAGCTATAACTATAATAAAGTTGTCATATCAATTAATCATAATTTTGTGTTATTGTGGTGTAGATACAGGTGGGCAGCTAAAGTAATTGCTTTTTCACTGTCATCTCCCAGCAATAGACATTAATACTTAAGTATATGTAAATAATAAAAATGCTTACCTAATTTAATTGTAATATTTCTTTCCAACTCATTTTTGAAACGAACAGTTTGTACTCCAGAAATTGCTTTTACTACAGTTGATTTGCCATGGGCTACATGACCTATGGTTCCAATATTAATTGTAGCTTGTCGAGATATCACCTCAGGGGATAAAGCTGATAGTTTTGTGACGTCCTGAAATAAAAAAATTGTTTACATCATATATTAAATAATTTTTAGTCCATGACACGCGTAAGTTCTAAGTTATAGGTTAGAAGAATTTCGTCACTCGAGCTAAACGTATATATTAAAAATAGATAAATAACCAGAATTGATAAGTAAGCAACGTATTCGACATATACTAAAAATATTGAAATATGCTCATACAACTTACTAATTTAGATAAATCTTGATGATGCAAGTTTGATTGAGCACGGCCCTCATTCGAAGTCATTATTGTAATCACTATTTAACTTTAAAATATAAAACAACACTACATGAAAATTGTAGTAAATATTTTTTTTTATTTTATACAAAATGATACCCAGTATCGTTTTATTTTCGCATATATTGCGTGTCTACTATACACTTTTTAAAGCGCCAGCAGCTCAGTTCCAGGCTTCAGCACAATCGCGTACCACAGACCGCAGTTCACAGATGACAGAACACAGGTTACCAAAGAGTAATTCTGTATAGGGATTTAGAAGACCACTAGAAGATAGTACTGTTCTATTTAATCAAAAATTATACACGTGATTATTATCTATAAATATTGCATTTTAAGTAAAAAAAAAAGAAAAAAGAAGAACCAAGTTATTTTACAATGGATCTTAGTCCAGAATAATAAGTATCTCAAATTAGTTTTAATTCCACTTTACATATTTTTTAAATTATATTTTTACCAAATACTGCCTAGCAATACTGTTCAAAACTTCAAATTTTAAAATCAAAATCCAACCAAAGAGTATTAAATACCGAAGTCTTCATAAACCTCATCCTTCTTACTGTTTCATCTTAATATAGTCTTGTTGAAAAAGTACGAATAATCCGAACAGCATGTCGTTGATGAAGACAAATATTCTGGTAAATTGTAGATTAATATTTAAAAATAAATCAATATTTATGCTCAATCTAACATTACGTAACTCTTAGGTGCGTTCCCTAAGCACGTCTGCAGTTGCTGGCCAACTAGTTAAGCCTCCTGTACAAGTTTTTGGTTTGGAAGGCAGATATGCGTCCGCTCTCTTCTCGGCTGCTTCAAAGAGTAAGAATTTGGACACTGTCGAAAAAGAACTCTCGCAGTTTCAACAGTCTATTAAAACTGACGCAAAGCTCAAGGAGTTTATCATTAACCCTACTCTAAAAAGAACCCTGAAAGTTGATGCCCTGAAACATGTTGCATCAAAGGTAAGTTGTTATTTGTTCTTCAGAAATATAATATTCATTAAAAAAAAATTGATTAATTTTTAGATCCTCTGTTGTCGTAAAAGTATTTTCATTTCATACCAACATATTTATTATATAAATTATTAAAATAGTGAAGAAGCACTTTTTCTTTCAGTTAACAGTTATTTTGTAATCATAATGGCTTAATATTTAATTTTGAAACATATAACCATATATTGAGAATTATTACTGTGGTGGCTCCACATTATTGCCCTGAATTCACAGCACAGGTCATGCCCGCCACATTCAAGGAATGCTGATGTTCATTCATGGAACTTGCTGCAAAATGGATGTGGACGATGCTGCTTGCTGAACTTTAGAATTGCCTTATTATGTGATTATAACTGTCTTTATTAATTATAAAAATTGCATTTTAGACTTTCTATAAAGAAGCAGTTATCAGAATTATATTGATATAAATTATTATGCAGAACCTAGTGGCAAAGTTTAATTTCATTGGGTCACAGCGAAAGCCTTTTGTCGCAGGATAAAATACAGACTATGGTCAGGGAACAGATGTGAATGCATGCGAAAACCCTTCACATTATCATTCATGCCTGTTTACGGAGCTTCACAGCACTAATGTGTAGCCACCATTATATTAGGGAAGATAAGACATAATTCCAAAAATGTATTATATTTTATTTAAGTTAACATGTGATAGTTTATTGCTATTAGCTATGATGACTAAATGTAATGCACATTTTCTTACAGACAAGTCTATCGCCTACAACAAGCAACTTGTTGGGAATAATGGCTGAAAATGGTCGCTTGGACAAGTTAGAGGCTGTTATTAATGCTTTCAAAATTATGATGGCAGCTCACCGTGGTGAAGTAACCTGTGAAGTTATTACTGCTAAACCCTTGGATCAAGCCCAAAAGCAGAGCCTAGAAGCTGCTTTGAAGGTAAGATATTTTTTTCTAATTATCTGCCTTTGATCTTTAGAATTAGATATATAAAAAACTATTAACATATATAAAAAAAATCCAGTCACTATGTATGTTCACAATAATAAGTTACTGAATTGATTTTGATGAATGTATCATGTGTAAAGTACATTGAGATAAGATAAATTGTAAATATAAAAATACATTGCAATCACTTTATTACTATTATTTAGCTTCTTATAAACAAAACACTTGCAGGGTCTCTTATTGCAAATGCTTTCGTTTTATTATGATACTAGTTATAAATTGCAATTTCTTCCCTGAGAACTTAGTAATTTAAAACTAAAGTAGTGTTATTCCTTGTAACATTAGCTATCTACCATGTTAAAGTTCCAAGGAAAGCCTAGCCATTTCAAAGATTACCAGGAACAAGCTATCAGACGGACCAAAACCAAAATTTTATTTGCATTTTTGTCATGGCTTTCATATATAGTGATAATATGCAATTAGTGAATGAATTAATTTAATTTTCATTTACAGAAATTCCTTAAGGGCAATGAAACTTTACAACTCACTGCAAAGGTTGATCCAGCGTTGATTGGTGGCATGGTTGTTTCAATTGGTGACAAATATGTTGACATGAGTGTTGCCAGCAAAGTCAAAAGATATACTGATGTTATCAGTGCTGCTGTTTAAGTAAAAGGGAAGCTTAATCATTGTGTAGTATAAAATATTTATGATGTAAATTTTGACATGTTCAAATGTGTTTATTATGTAAGTAAAGATCTATGCATGTCAAATATGTTTTCATTAACAAATTGAGATATAAGGATCCTATTGGCTGCCATTCATGCTATGGTTACTCATGAGCTTAACCTGCGCAGGTAGATAAGACCATGTGTGGGACTAGATTTTGAACCTAGGCAGATGACCCCTTGCGAATCAAAAAAGAATTAGCAAAATCGGTCCAACCGTTCATGCGTAATGTGCTGACCTAGAGACATGTATATAGATTCATACATATTTTAAAAACTGACATTGCTGTTGGGTTCAAAACACTTAATAATTCGTTTAGACCTTTGAATATCACATACTTAGCTGTAAAACGTCTTTAGCTCTAGTCGTTAAAGTGATTAATACGCATTTAGGATTGTCTGGTGGTCAAAATGATCTTATACTCAGAACTGTTCGAATCTTTGTGTACATAAAACGACATAACGCGAATGATAAACATAGGTGACTTTTATTTCCCAAGTCAAATTATGATGATCTGTAGAAGACGCGGCGCTAGCGGTATACGCCTTGCCTTCTACTATCTTAAGATAATTATGCATTATTTAGTTCATGAGTGTATAAAATATAATTATTAAAACTATGTACAAAAATAGCCACCAACATGTACAAGTTTATTATGCAGTCATGTACCATTGAAGTGCTTCAGTTGGTTGATTATGTATGTTATGTTATTGATAGGTGACTCAGCTGACAAACATATTTTACACTTTGTAAGGTTTATTTGTTCTTTACAAACTATTCTTCGAAGTGTGCACATGAACTCCATAGTTTAACATCTCTTTCGCCTTTTTACTGGCGAACCACCAGGCGCCGCTTGGGATTCCACCCTTTTTTCGTTGAGATTCAATTATCGCGCACGAATCGTTTAGCTTCTTCTTTCCTGATACGAACTGCTAAGGCCTAGAATGTTCTTTCGGCGTCTGTGTTCCCGGATCACTATAACATGGGTATATTTAAGTCAAGAGTGAATAGGTTCATTTTAGGCGAGCAAATTACACTCTAGACTGCATTAACACATAAGATCGGGTGTGACAGCAGTCAAACGTGTGCCTAAAAATAAAATAAAAAACACTACCAAAAAAGCACATAGCAATCGCAATAAAACGATAATCACGATTAACTAACCAGATATGCTAGATTATATTTTTCCGGTAATCCTTATCGGATTTCCTTTATGTAAAAAGAAATTAATCACACTCGAATATTTAACAAGCGCTGAGCGGACGTTTTTTTCTACAACTTTCTGACTCTGCCATTTCCCATTGAATTCGTTAGGTTATTGAAATGTAAATGTATCTCATCATAACTAACCTTATCTTAATTTGACGTGGCAAAGCTTTTCGGGGGTCTTATAGGATAGACTGTTATTAAGAGTTCATATTTTGTGGTGGTACGTCACCTGGTGCAAGGATTCTCGCTCAGGGCGGCCTCTTGGCCCAGAGTTGGAACGCCTGACTGCTGAGCACCTGCGTAGTCAAGTCAAGGAGGACGTGGCGATGGTGAGAACCATCGTCGCGAAATCAAAAAATATAAAACTGGATTTTGTGCGCGACATGCAAGACGCGATGACGTCCATAACGAACGTGGTCGAGGCCCTTAGCAAGCGCACTCTGGACGAAGAGAACCGCCTACTAAAGGCAGAGCTGGCCAGCCTTCGAGAGGAGATGGCCAGCCAAAGAATATTAATAGAGAGGTTGCAAGGGAAGCGGGATGATCCCGGGACTTCTCTCCCGGATATGACAGAGCGGCCTCCCCCCGCACAGGAGGCTCCTCACTCAAAGAAGAGACGCAACGAGAAGGAACAAACAGATATGCCCTCTGACCGGGATGCAAGAGATAGGGGAGAGTGGCAGAAAAAAGGGAGGCCTTTGCCCAGCAGTACGCGATTAAAGGATAATAAATAGAAAGATGGAATCGAAGAGGTCGTGGCCTAATCAGTGGTCTGCATTTGAGTCGATCGCTAAGTTAATTAGCTCTAGCTGCGACCGGGTGATAGATAGGTGACCCATTCTAGAACTGGTTTGTATTTGATATCCCACCTTCACCGCGTTTCGGAAGACACGTACAATAGTGGGACCCGATTTATGTCACTTTATGATATCAGTCGGAAGATAGAGTATCGTGGGGGTTCCGAGGATGACGTCAGATGATGTCAATCGGTCATCTTAACTCACCCCACAGCCACATCCTCTACAATCTAAGCGGTCCCTGGTACTAAATCAGGATAATGCTAAGAAAAAGAAGAAGATAGATAGAAAAAAAACAAAAAGAAATAAACCTCATGAAACAAAATTTAAATGTACATATGTGAATTTTTTTTCTGTTACCTTGTTTTATTTCAATACAGGGTATAACATAGAAGAATAACGATAACATACACGAATAAACATTAAAGATACAGCCGCAAAGAATATAACCTAGAAGTACAATTTTATCCAACCGTGTTTGTCATTAAATGCTTACAAGCGTTTAACTTGCGTATACTGATGCAACTCTGAAGCCGCAATATAGAATGCGCGTCACGTTTATTCCGGTCTTCATATCACGGACGTGGGCATTTCATCAATAATCGCTATCACATTATCTATCATCATTCACAAATCTGCGCGCGCTGAACCACTCGTATCTGATCTTACTGACGCATTCGAGTTGTGTTGATTCACTCAATTGGTGAATGCAAACTCTTACGTCCGGTTTCTATATTAACGCGACCAGTATCGGTTAAAGAAATCGGATAGCAAGGCCTGGAAAAGTAAAATCTATACTAATATGTAAAGGTTATAAATCATCACACTAACACCAATACTAGCGGAGCACCAACGAAAAATGTTCTAAGATGGGGCCTCTATTTCCTTTTAAAATATTTCCCTACATGCATTAATTGCCTTGCCTAAATAATATACATAAGGCATTTTTAAGATGAGACGGATTTCTCAGCATTCCTTATCCTGCTGTATTTATTTTCCCTATATACAATTTTACCGTATCCGTATAACCTTTATATTAGAATTCCACGTCACTTCTTCCCATTTTCACTCCTAACAAATGTTTGTTTGCCGTACAAAATGCTTACACAGACGCATTAGTCGGCATCCTGTTTTCGCCAAGCAAGTTACCCAATAAACCTTTAAACCATATTGTTATACCCCCGTTTAGTAATCGCTGACGTAAACAGAAAAATACAACCAATAAATTAAATTCCTTAGTACGTGTTACTATGTCCGTCTGATTAAATAAGTGTTTTTCAATCTGTGAGTCACGAGCCTTTGGGGGATCAAGAAGAAAAACTCGGTGGGTTTCTGCTTAAAGGAAAAATGCAATCAAGCAAATACACAATATCATAAATGCTCAAATTGTAAATTACTAGTCTTTTGAATTGCCTCCGTTTTGCCTATCGGGGTTTACAGAATAAATAAATATATACAGGAGTATATATCACACGGACGTCTGTTCCTAAGGTAGACAACTTAATGTCTGTGTTATAGATAAAGAGTCGCTGCAACTATTAAATAAATGAAACTAAACAAACGAAGTTTCGTCTCGCCACGCCGATCTCATGTGAGAAAGAGGTACTGGTACCCGGACGCGCCGACCCAATTCGGCAATAAGCACGGCGCTACCTCTAATTAAAAAAAAATTACAAAAGTCAGAAATCTTTTTTTTTCGGAGTACTTAAGCAGGCAATCAATTTGGCAACTTTTTGCGCTCCCAAATACATTTTATATAGGGTCCCAGTAAGACAAGCTACGCCGCTGCATGTAATGCCATTTTCAGTATACTGTACTTACTGAATCTCACATTAAACTCTAGCCTGTTGTAATTCAATTACCTGAATAGTTACATCTTCAGTTGGACCACAATCACTTACCGTCGGAATCAATAGCAATGGAACAGCTATTAGTGCGCGAGTAAATAGACGGGAGGTAGTGATGCAGTTACTAATTGTCGATAAACTAACAATGCGTCGGTTTCCACTCGTGTTATTTACCGCGAATTTGACAATGTAAACTGAATAAGTTATTTAAAAGTCTAATTTAGTCTCTTTTACATTTCTATAAAAATAACTTTTGTCTCTATTTAACTATCGGGCCAGCTCAAGCGACTTTTTAAAAAGACGAGTTTTACTTAGGATATGTCTTTACAACTAGGGAGTTATTACAAGACTAACTTAATTTGCTAATTAATTCTATACGTTGACATCTGATACCTTATGACTAAAGCATTCCGACGGAAGGTAAAGGTTCCTTACTATAATATAACTCTCTATAAAATATTTATCTACATATAGGCGAAGAGAAATGAGTCAGCCCCTTTTTCTCTTTGATTAGGCAAACGTATCAAGTGTTTTTTTTTTAATACTTAGTGTTGTAAGCAGCTTATTTTTTATTTTTATATACTTACAATGGCTCTGAGATATATTATAATGCATGTAAATAATAGAGTAAAGTCTTAAATTTTATTTGGACTACCGTAGAAGGAAAATAATGAAATCATCTATGGTTAAAGCTTACATCAAGAATTTTACATAAAATTAGAATTAGACAAGTATATATTTTAAAATTTTTTTCAGTCGGGTATTGAACCAGGTTTTCCACTTACCATACGAGCATTTGAATTTTAAAAAAGGAGATGTTTTCCCTCGATTGATAGCCCGCAGCGGCTTCATATGATCGGATGCAAATTTTCGGATCTTATTTCGACAAACATCAATTATCATATAATTATAGGGAAATTACATGCGTTTGCAGTGTACCGTGTATATAGATAATAAACGGTTCGTTTTCCCGTGTTGGGTTTTCATCTACATGGTAATCCTGTGACAACATCGGCCGATACGAGATCACGACGCACCTGCCTTCCATTAAATAATAATTAATTATCCGCACAATTAATGGGTATTTTTTATTCGGAATTGGGGATGTACGCAAAGAATACTTTCCTTTAAACCATGAAGGTTTGTTATCAATGTTTCAATGTTAAAAGTGTTTTAAGGAGTTTGAATAATTAAGAGGAGTAATAATTGAGGAGGTCGTGGCCTAATCAGTGGTCGGCATTTGAGTCGATCGCTAGGTTAAGTTGCTCTGGTTGCGACCGGGTGATAGATGGGTGACCCATTCTAGCACTGGTTTATATTTGAAATCCGACCTCCTCCGTGTTTCGGAAGGCACGTATGTTAAAAAGACTGATTGCCATCTGTCATCCTCCTCGGAACCCCCCGAGCTCTGCAACCTCACGACTAATATCACAGAATGACAATAATCGGATCACTCTGTTTTACCTGCCTTCCGAAACACGGAGGAGATCGGATATAAGTGCTAGAATGGGTCACCCATTAACCTGACGATCGACTCAAATGCCGAGCACTGATTAGGCCACGACCTTTTCTAATACGAAGACTATTTTAGAGATAAAACTGTTCGGAATTTAGTCGCTCTAGCTTTGTACTTTATGGTTGCCCTTGAAATGTAATAAACTTGTTTTTGGTAAGTACTATCTATTAAATGAGATGCTAAAGAATTTCTGGCTAAATCAGCTTTTATAATATTGTACAACTCAGAAGAGCTTGTATAAGGTAGCTAATATATAATAAAATATATTTTGATATGATTTGAATCACAATGGATGTGGGGAAAAATCAACAAAGTTAAAAGTTCTAGCCTTTGCTGGAATGACGGAGAATGGTATAGCCCAGGACATAAGAGAGTGATGATATTTAAATAATATTTTATTCAAGTAGACTTATACAAACTCTTTTGATCTGAGGACTTACGCCTAGCAGTAAGAAATAGCAAGATAATTAAAAAAAATCTATTATTCTATTACTTGTTTACATTGGTCACTTTCAGAAACCAGCGATATCACATCAGTATGCAGTCTCAGCGCCTCAGCTGGTGCTGAAACCGAATATATCAGCTTACAGAACCAGCAGCCGATAGACAAGTAAGTATTTATTTATACGTGCCTTTTTAAGTCCAAAAAAAAAACGAAAATGCAACACAACCGCGATCAACCGCAACCATGAATACAATTTTCAGCTTAAAGCTTATCTTTGAAATGGTTTTAGCACGCAGAATGTAATATTTAAGAGGGATCAAAACCACGATGTTTAAAAGTCTACAAGCACCATGAAACCAGATGCTAAGGCTGAGAGAGCTGGCAACAGCTAATAAATTAACAATTTTCAGGCCTAAACCATCAGCACCACCAGAACCGATCAAGGAAACCCTGAAAGAACCTAAGAAAGAGCAAACAAAGAATGTTTCCTTCAAAAACCACTTAGACTACACCAGTCCCCCATCTTCCAAGGCGGTACCTGAGAAAGACCAACTTGCCAAACTGCCGTATGGATGGTCAGCCGAGGTAAAAGTCGCTAACTAACTAACCAACAAGAAAATTAAAGCTGTAAACTTTAAATAAAATGTAGAATTTATTGAATTTATTATGCCGGAGCCAGATATAGCTTCATTTGAATGATCATTTCAATGATCATGTGGTTTGGCCGGGGACTTTGTGTAGCTGTGCAAAGTTTTGTAGAACATTGTAGTCTTCAAGGACAAAAATGTACAAACACTTTGGGCTGTGTCTGGTTCCGGCTTTACAACAATAATTGCCGAATAATTAATAATGAACCATAATGTTTACAAAAATGGTTAGTTATAAAGTTAATAGGTAATTAATGTTCATTACGTATGAGTTTGTGTTCATATTTCACATATTAAAGTTTTTGTTAATCAATCAATCTGTCCATTGATAATAGCAGAAAATATCTTATTAGCAGCGTTTTACCTGAAATAAAACGCATATTAAATACTTACCTCACTGGAAGCTTTATACTTGAGAGAGCAGGGACTTTGTGTAGCTGCGCAAAGTTTTGTAGTACTTTGTAGTCTTCAAGGACAAAAGTGTACAAACACTTTGAGCTTTGTCTGGCTGAGGCGTTATGCATGTAGCAAAGAGATCGTTTAAAACTCACAATGCAGAGCTATAGATAGCGTACGAAATTTGTCTCTCGTATTATTGACGTTTCTTTATAATCATGAAAATATTCTATACTTTATCTCTATTCCAGGGATGGATTAATCATTACCGATCTCCTGAATATGATCCCTCAAGTTATCATATAAACAAGACAATTACAGCGTTCATGAAACTAGAAGGTAAGCAATTAACTCAATACTTCATTAAATTATGTTAAAGTTTAAGTTTACGTATTCCCACAAATCTTTAAGTTTGCATATGCTTATTTAAAGTTGCTTACAAAAATATATTTTTTTCGTATGACGACACTTATATTTGACAATTAATATACATGCGGTCGTCACGACTACGCTTAGACACAATCTTACAGTATGATGTATACATGTGTGTATAAATCGTTTTGCATTGGTGTGCGTGAGGATCTATTTTAATAATTTAATGTATTAATAATATATTTTATAAAAATATTAGCATTTCGCACAACTTTCTCTATATAAACTATAATTCTATAAAATTTCATAGTTTCTTCCGCGAAATTTTCGTAAAATGGCCTAAACCTACCTAAAGTTTTGGCTTCTCGTATTCAGATTCTTCATAAGATTCGAAATGGATTTGTAGAGGTGCATAAAAATACATTTTATTTGCTATTGAAATCTCTTGGTCTTTCGGTTGATCTTCCACGTTTCTATAAATAAAACATTTACGAATTATAATGAACCCACGCCCGTTGACATTTTCAAAGTTCATAACTATTAATTTATGACTGATATTTAAAAAAAAAAACACCCTAAGATACGATCGGCCAGACATTGGGCTGCCTGATTTAATGGTAGAGCGTCAGTGTTTGTTTTTGCGGTTTTAGGGTTCCGTATCCCTACTAGAAACCTTCATAGTTTCGCTCCGTCCGTCCGTCTGTCTCTCTCTGTGGCTAACGGCTGTTTTGTAACTGGCATTCTATTTCTTACAATTTTTATTAAATAATAATTAGCTAATTACATTAAACGAGTTTTGTCGTACTTTAGTAAAATTTAGCATTTATAATATCGCTTACAACGTGTAACTATATAAATAGATAACTAAGCATTTTGAAATAATTATTTACAAATGTGACCCGCCTGCATCTCTAATTTTTAACGATGTTGCCCTTGGTTCAAAAGGTTGTTGATCTCTGGTGTATGGCGCTAGAGCCTAACAAGGTCGCACGTTGAAAGTTGCTTTCAATCTATATTTCTATACTAATATATAAAGCTGAAGAGTATGTTAGTTTGTTTGTTTGAACGCTCTAATCTCGGGAACTACATGTCCGATTTGAAAAATTCTTGTTATCAATGTTAGATAGGTCATTTATCAAGGAAGGCGGCTATAGGCTTATCATCACGCTAAGTCCAATAGGAGCGGAGCACCAATGTGAAGAATGTTTAAAAAACGGGGGGTTCTTTTTCCCATTTGAGAGCTTCCGCTGCGTGCGCTGCGTAAATGGTTAGCTTCGCAGAAATTATGTATGACAAAATTGTTCCCCTTTAAAAGTTCGCAACAGCATATAAGATGCATAGCGTACGGACCTCCTAGTAAGCATCAAAATACCTAATTAATAATTGAAAAATTTTAACAAAAAAAACAAGTTAAAGTTGTCACAACTGGGCAAAATTGTCAAGTGTCAAAACGGGGTGCACCACAAAAGAATCATCAAATCAGTTCACCTAGTCGAAAGCATTGATCTAACTAAAAAAAGTGGAGTTGAATTGAGAAGCTCCACCTTTTTTGAAGCGGGTTCAAAACGAAAAAGACTCCATTGCTACGCCAAGTTAACATCTAAGACCACTTTTCATTTACAATTTTATTGCGTAGTTCATCGCGGATTAGCATAAAGCGTTTCCTCGACGATAAATCAGGGTCCAGGCCACAAATCCACATTATCTGCGTCGTGAAAACATTCGTCTACTACAGTGACCTCGTTTCCTCAACGGACAACTTTGTCAGGGTACGTGTATTCCATTTAATCTGGAGTTTGCTGAGCCATGAGTTGGTGGGTTAACTTTATATTATCAAGATATTTGTATGTATTTCAATAATTGAGCATTATGCAAACAGTATCTTCATATCACAAATTTGGTTTAAATTTGAGCTGTGACATTTCTACAATGATACAACTTAGGAGCCTTTAAGAACATTCTTGTTCCTCAAAGGTCAGCAACAAATCTGCGAGCCTTATATGGATGTCAGTAGTCACCCAGGTTGATAGCCTACCCAATTGTTATATTAAAAATACTTGAATTTTAATACAAATAATCTAAAATGCCAATTTCTTCATTAACAAATACATGTGCTGGTCGACTTCAAAACCGTGCAAATTATTCGCATCTCCCTGCAACCGCATTAATAAGCCACCAAAGGAAACATATGCTGATAATCTCGAGGCTGGCTCCATAGCTACTTCGTCTCCGTCTATCCTGAAACCACAAAAAAATAGATAAATTTAGTTTTTTTATTATATATATAACAAGGAGCAAACGAGAAGGCAGTACTCTTATGTGACCACAGATGCCCATGGACAACACCAGGGGTATCACAGATGCGTTGTCGGCCTAATGTATACAAGAATAAGACAACTGAATTTGATTTCAAATCTTATATACAAGTACTTCGACTGTATGGAATCATAAAAAAAAGTTACCAAATATAGGCATGTGATTAATTAGAGTTAAATATAAGATAGAACAATGCTAACATTAAAAAAAATAAGTCTGTAAATTTCTAGACCTGGCAACAATAAAACACATATTGGTCTGCATAATTGCAATCTTCATTGATTTTACTGGCAAAAAAAAATTGAGTTGTCTTTGGTACAAAGAAAGTAGTTGATTGTTTTTATAAGATAACATAAATACAACTCTTAAAGAAAATGTGAATATCAAATCACTAATATAATTATGATTTACGATTCTGACACATGGTTGTTGGTCATGGTTTGGTGATATTTATTGTCAACTATCTGTGCACATGTATATTTACAAAACACAAAAACAACACAATAAAATAGAAGGTTAAAGAGATAATTTAATTATATACAACAGAAAATTACAAAGGAAAACTGGAAAAATATGCACAGCAAAAACGTTTTCTCTAGCCTAAATCAATATCGTAGTCAGAAAAAAGAATTGCCTGTCGCGTCTTCATAAGAAAAATCTGTACTTGACGCAACCGGCCAGTTCGTTAAAATTGTATACTTTTGTATCATTTCGTCTATAAAAAAGTATGCGAGCTGTTACGTCTCAGTCGGCGTACACGCACGTGCAAAACAGAAACATCATAAACATATCACCCGCTCTCGTTTCGCGTATATCTTGCGTTTCCATTATTGATAATATTATATGGATTATAATTCTTCTCGTGGTTTAAAAACATTGTTTTATATGTAACAACACTTTATGTGGATCCGAGAATTTTTTTTAGATTTTTGATGATACGTTTGGAAGAAAATCGTCACATCTTATGTGGAAAGAACGACATTGGACTGTTATTTTAGTGCCACTCATAAGTGGCGTCTATAAAGAAGTGGAGGGAGATTTTGAATGCGCCATAATTTTTATTGCGGACGTATATTTGCAAAATAACTTAACAATTATCATTGTTTTTCTATACTTTACAAGTACAATAATAATAAATACTGCACAAAGTTTAATGTGCCAATAATCGAAATGGTCAATAAAATTAGCGGTCGAGCGTTAAACATATAAATGTGGTGTTGTGCAGCTTTTTAATTAGTTTTTTTTTGTTATTAAAAAAGTAAATAAAACACTCAAGCGGCGATGTGATTGTAGAGTATTGGCCTTAATAGATAGGACAATGATATATGACAGCAGTATATACTTGATGAGTTTGGTTGAATGAGCTATGGTATTAAAAGGGAACCTGTAGTTGATTTATATTGGTTTATCTCTTCATCAGAAGGGGAATATTGCTATAGTCTATTTAGTATAGGAAATTAGAGGTAGGTTAATATATTAACCTTTAGAGCTTATAATAATTTTGAAACAACGTAAGTATGAATAATATTTAAATAGTTTTGAGGTGAATTAAATTATACGTTAAGGTATTTTTCAGAAGTAAATTAACCAAGTTAAATCTTGAGTATGTGTCCTTATCAAATGTTACCTCACAAATATGTTTATGGCATATTGTTTAGGGCTATAAGCGAGTATTCTACATGAAGACACATCTACATTAATATATAAAGCTGAACAGTGTGTTTGTTTGCTTGAACGCGTTAATCCCAAGAACTATTTGGTCTGTTTTGAAAAATTCCTCCAGTGTTTAGATAGCCCATTTATCGAGGAAGGCTTATAGACTATATATCATCACGCTAAAATTGAATCTTTTTTTTTGTACATAATTTTAAGCGGACGAAGTCGCGGGCACTTCTAGTGTCCCATAAAGATTGTCCAAAGAGTTTGTCCGGGTCTTTTTATTTCTGAAATATATACGTATTATAAAGATACTGTTCACTTTTTGAATAAACAGTAAATGTTTAGAAAAAAATATCCATATCACTCTCGACATTTAATTCTTAGTAAAGAATATTGTGCATATAATTCCTTTGCCCTTTATCTAGAAGAAAATAAGAACATCAAACAATGCAAAACTAATTTAAAAGTTTGCGGACCATTTAGTTTCTCAACGAGACATCTGCAACTTACAATTTGTAATTTGAGATCCTTCCCGGCGGTGGCCGCGGCGGTCACAGAGGTGGTCACCGGGGATAGCCACTGGTGCAGATTAATGTAACGTTTGGGTAAAAGTTTTAGGGAGACATCGGCCTGTGCATAGGCCCGTTCAAGACAAGCGGCGGCAGCGCCGTCCAGCGCAAGGGCCGGCTCGAGCAGCGCACCCAACCGCTTTCCATAGTTTCACATATAAATTATTCATACATGTCGAAACTGACACTCATGCGAGTTTCACTTGTTTTTAAAAAGCGGGTAATAATTTTTTCAATATTGTAAAAGTTTATTTCTTTTTTATCTTTTTTTAGTCGACAATTAAATGTCTTTAAAAATGAAGCTGACTAACCATAGGTCAAATGCTATTTTGGAGTTAAACATTTTAATAATTTTATTTATTTTATTACTTCGTCATTCATTTATCATTGTATCAGTTCATTTTTCACTCGAAAATTTCGTTCTACTACATTTTTTAATATTTCTAATTACCCTGTCTTCCACCTCCCTTTGATGGATTTGGAACCGGAGTATTATACTCGAGTATTTGTAGAAAAGACAAAAAAAAACCCCTAACTAAGAAAGATCAATTTTGCTCATTGATCAAAAACCTCTCGAACTGTAACTGTATCAGCAAATCTAGGGACCCAACTCTTTTTGAAGGTAGCGATATCTGTTGCATTATAATTCAGAGGCCACATTTTCATATACCTTAACTCGAGTGTTAATTGGACATTAACAATTTGCACAAGCCTATTTTACCGCATTTGTCGTTGTTATAGTCGGACGATGAGGAGGCAGGCGGGCTGCCGCGCACCGACTCGCGCGCTTCGCGCGTCTCCCGCATCGTGCGCCAGTTCTTCTGTTGCGGAGTGGCTTACGAAGCCCCCTCCGAGGACAACATATCTACGCACCGCGCTTTTGGGCAGGGCATATAGAAGTGCCTCTACTCATGCATTCAATTACGTATTGCTTCCAGAGTGCTCGAAACCCCTATTGTTGTACTGGCTGGCCATCCTCGATCGTCGGCTTAGGTTCTAGGATCGTATCATTCGTGAAAGTTGACTCGTAACAGTTAAGTTAAAAATGAGTATATTTTCATTAAAGTTAGACTAAAAGATGCAAGCTTGGTAGAGGCTGCGAACGTCTGCAGATACTGGCGGTCGAGGATGGCCAGCTAGAGACATGAATATGTTACATGTGAACATGCCACGTGTAATTATGTATATAAAATAAATATTAAAATAATGTTATAATATTGTTTCAAACCCGAATACATCAGGGATTGCGAAAGAACATTATTAAAAAAATGTAATCTCATATTTATTGCAATGTAAAATTAGCACGGGTACTTTCTGATGATAGTTATCATGTTACGGATTTTAAACATAAAAAAATTGTAAATGTATTAGCAGTATGTTGAATATATAATGCAATAATATGTCTATAGTTTAATTCAGCACAACTTGCTGCACGTACTCTAATCAGAAGATGTTTCTGGCAAACTTATTCTCATTTATTTGAACTGTTATTAAATAAGTAATTAAAAACGCAGTCTTTCATAGGAAACTTATAGAAATAAAGCTTTAAATTTGCATGAACATAACAAACCTTAATATGCAAGAACGAAAAGAAGAGAATACCTACATTTAAATGCCACTCACGCAAATATTTAATTCAGCAGAAATACATACTTCGTAAATGAAACGAAAGATGTAATTAAAAACTGTTCTTTAACGATATTTATATCAATGTTTTGAGATTGTTTTTAGGGGACGCCCAACAAAAATATGCATTTTTTTTTTATATATAACAAGGGGCAAAAGAGCAGGTGGCATTCACGTAAGTATACGTAAATTCGTACCCGTTTCTTCGGTTCACAAAGGTTTCTCGGATCCCAACCGCCTGGCACAATCAAGTCGTGTTGTGTGTTGTGCTGACGTTTCAATATATATTATTGTTGCGCCTTCTGTATTACGGCTATCAACAATTTCTGCGCGTCAGCTTACGGCTGGGTTTTCGGATGTTTTTACGTTCCGAGTTCTTCCTTTATTGAAACTTTTCCGTTGTTTATTATTGCGACCGTCTCTCTAGACTTCATTGGACAGACTCGTTGATACGATTTCTGTTAGCGTAAGCAGTCTATTATTACACATTAATACAATTGTAAAGCGTTTATCTGTGAACCCATAATGTATATTTTACAAAGTCCAAAGACATTTTTTAAGTTAACTGTATCCGAATTCACCTTTTATAATTTTTATCTGTTGTCTTTCTTGAGAACAGGTAAGCGGGTTTTCATGTGATTTTTAATAAATAATGCATAGTAGGTTCGAGTTCATGGTAATATACATAGAAAACTAGCTGTCCCCGCGACTTCGTCTGCGTAAAATTAGGTATAAAGAAGAGATTCAATTTTAGCGTAATGATATATGGCATTCCTCGATAAATGGGCTATCTAACACTGACAGAATTTTTCTTTCAGAACTTAGGGCATTCAAGTAAACTAACACATAAACTCTTCAGCTTTATATATTAGTAGAGATATATATTTTTTAAGTGTTCCTACAATATTTATTATTTATAAGTTGTCTAGTTGGGTAAATAGTATTTAATTGTAATTCATATTTGGCAGGATGACAAAAACGATACCTTAAAAGGAAACAATATAATAAGAATTTTTTTCTTTTTGAAATGTCGTCTTAAAATAAAATTGTCATAATAGAAGTTAAATATTTTGTATCACGTTTTTTTCCATTACTCAATTCTAGATATTTTCGAACCCAATATTCATAAAATAAACCTTTTATTTTTTCCGCGTCGAAGCAAAGCTGGGTTTCGGATGTTATTATGTTCTAAATCTATTTAAGATCCGTCCGTTATTGAGAATGCTTTTGTTCTTTCTACATTTATGGGTATTTTATTTATGTAAATAAGCTTGCAAATAGGCCTACTTCATAAAGCCTGGTACTGGACTGAGATAACGCACCAGCGTCTGTAGTTACTTACCGCAGTAACTACAAATGCTGGTGCGTTATCTCGGTCCAGTACCAGGGTCCGATTATGTTTCACTAAAAGAGGCACATGAGAGGGAGAAAGGAGAACGAATCTACAGCCCCCCCCCCCTCCAGGAGGAAGAGAGTGAGAGGAAGAAGACGCCAATTCACGCGTCTTCTCTCGCAGCCTTGAAGTCATAGAGCGACATAGAATATTTCATCCGGGGCATCAGGGAGACATGCGACAGCGAGTTTCTGGTGCCCTATTGAATAGATGATGAGGGCTCCGCTGGGTTTGAGTGGGTTTCTAGCAGAGTTAGCGAGTCCCACATTCCCGTTCGAAAATGTTCCTAGAACATAATAGCATTAGCGAGCGGGGCAGGGCGTAAAAGTATTTCTCAGTGACAGAAAAAAGGTCCGCTCAAGTTACAGAGGATGTGGTTATGGGGCAATTAATAGTAATATTTGGGTAAAAATTAAAATAAATAAAAGATAATTAGGTAAATTTATTCCTGAATTTCCTAAAAAGATGGATGGACATAAAGAAAAGGTAGCTAGATGTAACATGCAAGAGACAGGGGAGAGTGGCATAAAAGAAGGGATATGCCCAGCAGTGGGCGATTAGGAGCTGTTCATTATGATGATAGAGAGATATGCCCAACAGCTGGTCTGCACTGGTTTTAAAGCTGCTTCATAGTATTATAATCGTGTCCTGTATCCGAAGATGAACCAGGATTTTATATAATAAAACTAGTAGAGTAACAAGAAAGAAAAAAAATAAAGAAAACAAAGAATATAACGTGTATTATATATTATATAATATTTTAAGAATGGCGCCGGCATTTAGCCTTTGATGAAAATTAATTAGTAAGAAAAAAAGTGTCCTGTAATTCTATTTAATTCTTTCTCAAATATAACACATTTAGTATTTTTTTTTAATTAAAAAATTATAATCGCCTGCCTGAATATTTGTCCAATATAAATGATTTAAATATGTTTACTAGGGAAATAAAATAATACCTAATTGAAAAATGCTTTTACGACTTTGGCGAATTTTTTAACACCAATAATAGAAACATCTGTCTCCCTACGTGACTGACTACTTTGCTATTGTTGTACCCTTCCAGGGTCCCAAATAATTATGAATACATGAAAAATTATGTTAAAAAATTTTCAAGTCTTGATACGATAATCCAGTTATGATTTTTTGGAATTAAGAACCTTATATTATATATGCTACAGTGCAATATACATCAGCAAAATTCCAAGTATTAATAAAGTTTTAGAAAAAATATATATAGTGCACTCATACGTCTGGTCCAAAGCCCCAAACATTGCTGGAAGACACGTCAACTAGACTCAACAAAACAACTAATATAATACTAGTAAATCTGACCCGGCTTCGCTTGTAAGGTCCTTTAAAGTATTGGGTACTATATCATATGAAGAGCAATGGTTAACGCATTTAATGCTTTAACAGTCAAGTCAGGTTTCATTGCAGTTTAAAAAAAACGATGACTAACAAGGCCCTAGTTCGAAAAGCTAAATCGAGCTGAGCTTTAGAGGCTTTATAAGTGCTTTTATGCTCTCATATTATCTTATAATGCCAATAATGCTCTTATCTCATACAATGACATTAAGGACTAATTGATTTAGTCCACAATGACCTTTTGACATAATAACGCATTGTCCTCTTAAGAGGTCTTGAACGTAACAATGGTTATGCTATTAAACATATCATCATATATATAATATCTGATCCTAATGCTAATATGTGGTTAGAAAAGGGGGAGGCCTTTGCCCAGCAGTGGGACAGTATAGGCTAATTAAAAAAAAAATGCTAATATACAAATGATATGTAATATGTAAAATAATATATATAGTGGATTGGTTTAGCTCTAGATGGAGGAGAGTGGTCTAAGAGTGGGGAGGCCTTTTCCCAGCAGTGGGATATTATGGGACAATAAAAAAAAATAATATTTATATCTTCAGAAAAATGGCATGCTCATTTACCAAAGGCCGGCAACGCATCTGCGAACCTTCTAGTAGCGAAGCTGTCAATGAGTGGCGGTAGTCAGTCAGGTGAACCGGATGTCCGTTTGTCTTTTTTTTAATATATAAAGAGCAGGCGGCATTCACTTGAGTGCCTACCGACGCCCATGGACAACTGCAACATCCAAGGGTTCACGGATGCTTTGCCGGCCTTTGAGGAATGAGTCTGCTCTCTCCTTGATGGTCCCAAAATAGTAACGGTTCGGATATACCGAAGCTGGTAACTCATTCCAAAAAGGAATTATGGAATTCGTCTTGTTATATATATCACCGATGATTTTCCAACAATTGAGAGAAGTTTTTTCAATACGAAATGAGAAATGTTTACGCGCACTAGAAGAAAATCTGAAAACTTAACAACTACTTCTAAAGTTCGGACAATTAGCAGAAAGTTGATAGAGTTTACAGGAAATGACTTGAATCTCAACTAACGTTTGCTAGATTGCTATTTGTTTGGAGTTTCATTTGCAGTTTAAATTGGTGCAGGAACTTCTGCAGCGGAGTTTGAAGCTTGGAAATGGCGAGATTTTAGGAAGACAAAGTTTTGGTCGCCGGTGGTTTATATTGTTTTGCATTGGCCAACAATTATTATTAAATAAACTAGCGGATTCGACAGACGTTATCTTGCTTGTTCTACGATCGGATGAAAGGTCCAGTACGAACGTATTCTGAACTTTGACTTGGCGCAGTGGGCAGTGACCCTGGCTTCCGTTTCGGGGGTCGTGGGTTCGATTCCCGCCTCGAGTCTGGGTGTATTATCAATATGTACGTATTTATGAATGAATGAATGAATACACTTTATTATACCACAACACAACGTACAAACAGAAGGATAGACAATACAAATATATACACAATATTGCAGTACAATCGGCGGTCTTATCGCTTCAGAGCGATTTCTTCCAGACAATTTATATATTTCTACAAAAAAAATGTGTACAACAGGCGTCTGTTACCTAAAACACAGACATTAAGTTGTCCGCTTTGAACAGACGTCCGTGTGTTATGTAGTTCTGTATACATTTATTTATTTCCTTTTTTTAATCCTTCCCTCAAAAATAAAATAATAATGCTAGTAAAACAAAAAACAGTTATAAATCAAAACTGCGCAGTCATTTTTGAGTTATAGCGCGAAAAATAATTATTTTGGGGTATTTTCCGAGAGCAGCGTCACCTACCGGGTTCAATCGGTTTAATTCAAACCATCTCCGAACCTCTTGGAATTATACAAAAGTGTACACAAATCGGTCGATAGCGGTTTAGAAGATGCAGAGTGACAACGCCTTGTAGAGTCGATTTTTATATATGTATAAATATAGAGCTTAAGGGTAGAAGGGATGGATTGAAATAAACAAGTCACCCGTCGCCGTGTCACGCCCCTAACACGAGCTTTTAAGCTTAGTAGAAGGATTAACGAAAATATTAGATATATAACACAGTAATTTCAAAAATTCTTCTGTTCTTGTTCTGCGAAAATCTTTATATATATTTTGGACATGTAGAGTAAGAAATATTATACGAAAAAATTGCACAATATGAAGTTATTTTAAAGAAAATTGTATTAATCCTTATCCAATTAAATACGTTAGATACATTGTACATTTAATGTAGATCATAATTGCCATTTAAAGCATATCATTAAAATTAATATCTTAGAAGATATGAGAGATTTAAAATGCCAGGGCAGAGTGGTCGGCGGTCGACGTGGTTAGTGACAAATAGATGGCGTTATGTTTGGATATTCAATAGTAAGAGTAAACTAACGTTCGGTTAGGACAACGTGTGAAGGATCTGTTAGTTACTTCACATACTTACTGAAGTGACTCAGAAAGTGAGAACTTTAAAGTTGAGTTTTATGTTTTACTTAGTTTCGTAGCTTTATCTTTTTTGAAATCCGGTTTAAACTCTATTGCATCGGATTACGAAAATTGTTAATCTGTCACGTTTCTCCGCTGTTGTTATTGCTTACTTTACTGGCACTAACCAAAATAGCTGTAAGATATATAAAGTAGACTGTATCCACGTGATATAAATCTTTTCAAAGATAATTATATATTTATAGTTGTAACACAAAAGCTCGTAATGTTAATACAAAACCACCAATGTTAATACAAAACCTCGAAACCGCTGGACAGATTCAAATTCTGTTTGTTTTATTTTTAATAAGGGATAAGTCTAAAGATTATTTTAAAATACAAAAATATCAGATTTGGTTGCTACTTCAGTATACTTCAAATAGATGACTTCAATTTATATTATTGTACTCTGTGTAGATGACCTTCGTACTAAACGTTTTGACTGACGTGCCATGTATGTATTATAAATATTTCAATAAACATACGGCCAGAGTCACATTTTATGGAGAAGACATAAAGGGGATCGATTAACTGTCTAATGGCAGTCGAGCCAAAATTCGGGCAAGACATCGTCTACCGGGACCGCTAGTCATATATAAAACTGTCTGTGCCGTGCCTTCGTCCAAGTAATATAAGTTTAAAAAATTGATTCAATTTTAGCGTGATAATATAATGATAAAGGAACTTTCTAATACGGAAATATTTTTTCAAATTGGACCTGTCAACCCTGATATATAAACCTTATATAGTGTTAGTGGACTACCACTAACACTATCATAAGTAATATAAGTTATTGTCAGTGTCAGTGTCAGTGTCAGTGTCAGTGTCAGTGTCAGTGTCAGTGTCAGTGTCAGTGTCAGTGTCAGTGTCA
>JANCMC010047823.1:0-83236 GCA_024363005.1 Charaxes varanes | reverse complement strand
TGTCAGTGTCAGTGTCAGTGTCAGTGTCAGTGTCAGTGTCAGTGTCAGTGTCAGTGTCAGTGTCAGTGTCAGTGTCAGTGTCAATGTCAGTGTCAGTGTCAGCGTCAGTGTCTGTGTCACAGTCAGTGTCAGTGTCAGTGTTAGTGCCGGTGTCAGTGTCAGTATTAGTGTTAGAGTGTGTTAGCATTACGTGGAAAGACACTCCTTTACCATGTATTAATACATTTACTAAGCTAAATCAAATTATGCAATCCAGGTAGTAAGTTGGGACGATAACTTACACCCGAAACTTGAGTTAAGTTGTTACGAAGTCCGAATAAAGTTACCGTCTTCTAAAGTTGTTTATTGTTTGGACGTCAGGACCGGCAGATCGCTTGATATATTTAGGATCAATTTCGAAAATAATATATATCCCTTTCGAGACGCTTTGCCCTCGTTCGCACGAGAGTTAAAAAGCGTTGCGTTAAATTTCGGCGTTGGCACTTCTTTAGCGTCGTCGATGCTAAAGTATAGCGTATACGTATATACATAACGTTGAAAATAGAAAATTGCCGGTTAAAAAAGTAACGCGTCATAATAGGGCTATCGTATGAACACAAACTGGGAGTTCATATGTTCTATTTGAACGCCTTTATAACGCTCGGTAAAAAAACTTTCGTGCGTATTATGGCTTACAGTTCAAGATGATACATTTTACAATAAGAAACCATATAATTTGAGGAGTTTGTAGCTTAGTCACTGGCCGGAATTTCAGTTAGTCACGAGTTTAGGCAGTTTTTACCAAGGCAGGGTGATAAATGGGTGATTAATTGTAACACGTTTCAAGTATCTGACCTTCTCCGTATTTCGGAAGGTACTTAAAAAAGTGGGTTCCGATTAATGTCATTCATTGTTACTAGTCATGAGCTTGTGGGGGTTCTGGTGATGTTAGACGGCAGTCGGTCTTCCTAACTCGCCCCACAACCAGAAACACTGCAATCTGAGCGTACCCTGATACTGAACCGGGATAAAGCTATTCTGAAGAAGAAGGAGTCATATAATTTACGAGTGACTTCTCGAAATTCTGTTAAAGTACGAAATCACATTGCAAGAATAAATTGAAAATTTTGAGCCTCCATTACACAACGGGCATAAATATAAAATTGGACTGTAGTCCTTAATGACCTGGTTTCATCCCTGACTCGATTAGCTATTTTTGTGACCACTCCTTAAACGAGCTTTGGGTAAACGACTTTATGAGATACTAGCTGTGCTCGCGGCTTCGTCCGCGTAAAATAAGGTACGGAATAGATTCGATTTTAACGCGATGATAGCCTCAGCCTTCCTCGATGAATGGGCTATCTAACACTGAAAGAATTTTTCAAATCGGACCAGTGGTTCCCGAGATTAGCGCGTTCAAACAAACAAACACTTCAGCTTGATATATTAGTATAGATACCTTGCAAACGTTCTACGCTTTGCAAGTTCATTATCTGACCAAATCAAATAGCTGCTTTTGTTTTTTTTTTAATTTTTTTTGTCTTTATGGACATGACAGCCCTTCTTTTAAGTCTATATACGTCTGCACCTATATAAATAAAATTAAAATGTCCACTGGTTTATATTTGATATCCGACCTCCTCCGTGTTTCGAAAGGCACGTAAAACAGTGGGACCCGATTAATGTCATTTTGTGATATTAGTCGTAAGGTTGTAGAGATCGTGGAGGTTCCGAGGATGACGTTAGATGGCATTCGGTTATCTAGCTAGCTAGTGTTATCCCGGTTATATACCAGGGTCCGCTTAGATTGCAGAGAATTTAGCTGTGGGGTGAGTTAAGAGGACTAATTAGGCCACGGCCGAGGAATTCGTGGCCTAATTAGTGGAAAAGTATATCAATGTTGAAAAAAGACAGGAAAGGAAACAAAAACTCTGCTTGGCACTACTTGGCAAATCTGCAAACGCTATACAGTGCTTACTTTGTAACATTTTTTCTTGTACTTCCATTTCTATTCAAGTCCTACATAACCTATAAATTTGGGCTGTTAGCCGAAAATTGGACAAAAATCGAGTGGCTGCGCCTTCTCATCTTTTTTGAACTCTAGATCTGCTTCAGCGCCGGTAGCCACTTAAAATCATATAAACCGACCGTAAATGTTAATAATAACCATTTTGCATGATAATTTAGAATCTAGATATCGTTAAAAATAAAAATACGATAATAGCTTGTTTATTTCAGATTCAATACGTCCGCATCTTTACGAATTCTGCGCCGGCTCCGAAACCAGCGCCTAAACCATTGGTCACACTCAATCCCAAGACGTATGTGCTCACAGACACCAAAGGTAAAAATATGCATAAATATATTATGATGATTTTTTAATGTATAAAATTACTAGGAAAATAATAAGATTTCAAAAAAATATTCTAATAAAAGTATGTTAATAGAATTAATTATGTTAATTTAATGTTAGGTATGATTTAACGCCGACAAAATCTACTACTATATATATAAAGCGGAAGAGTATGTTTGTTTACTCGAACGCACTAATGTCAGGAACTACTGGTCCGATTTGAAAAATTCTTTCAGTGTTAGATTAGATAGCCCATTTATCGAGGAAGGCTATAAGGCTATATATTACCTAATTTTATATGGAAGAAGGCGCGGGTAACCACTACTTTAATATAAAACAATACGTAGATGCAATATATTAATTAACCTTGTGAAAATGTCTCGTGTACTATAATCCCCCCCTATAACACGGTAGGTTTATTCCGCGTTATAAGATTACTCTCGTACAACACGTTTGTACGATCGCGAATGTGCATAATATTATATATCATAGAATAATATTAATGCGTAATAAGATAACTGTTGTAGGGAGGATTACAGTATTATACTGCGTTAAAGAAATCATCGCCTAATTTATGTACAATATATATTTAAATAAAATCAAACTTTATTGCTAACAGGTAACGTTATCCAGATGTCGACAGAGAAAATGACCACTGGACAACAGCCAACACTGATGGTTACAAGCAATGCTAATACTAACACAAAAGGTATGTATATACTGGAATTCTTGGTCGAAACATAGTATCCTACCTGCTACAGTTACTGCCTCTATACTATCCGTGATAGTAGTATCTGTACTCCTTTTGGTCTCTGTACTCCTTTTGGTCTGCAGCCGAATTGTTTCGGCGCGTCCGAGTACCAGTACCTCTTTCTCACATAAGATCGGCGTGAAGTGGCGGCAATGCTGTCACGTCAAGTGATGGTATTGTTGTCACAAACCGAACGAAACGCGACAACAACACCATCACTAGACGTGACAGCACTGCCGCCACTTCACGCCGATCTCATGGCCAGACACATCGTAAACAAGTTTCAAGCCGTGAATAAGCCCTGATGGAAATCTCCAAAGGTGCACATCACTCGGGACGGAATTCCTCGACCCTTATTAGGTAGGGTCCACTCCGGCAGTGCTCCCAAGCATAACGACCTTTATTTCTCGGCTTCCGTGGCGGTCCACCACAAAAGGGTTACGTTTAATTTCTTACGTATTCGCTTATTGTCCAGTCCATTATAATGTTTCGACTTAACATATTGGGAATACGTCCTCGAAGGATTACAGAGGTCAGACGAAGGTAAATATGTAAAACCGATAACGTCACAGCTCTATTCGTTAAGTGAAAGGACTGAGAAAGGAGACGAAAATAGTTTCGTGAAAAATATATCTTCTCATGAAATTGCATCGTAGTGAAATTTTTCGAGTGAAAATTTAAACTATACCTTTCTTCCAACTGCGCAATAGTATTGTTGTTAATCACTACATAACCGATCAGAGAGGGCGCCTTTTCTGCTTAGAGCCAAAACAGTGCAGTAATGCTGTACGAAATTTCATTACAGCACTGTTTTTTGTTTTCATATAAATTTAGCGCAGAGGTTTAATGTCTCTCATTAAGTTTCGTGTAAAATATATGCATTCAAGAAGATACTGGCTGAAAATAAAAATCGATGGAATAAAGTAGAAAACAAAAACAAACTGCGGGCTTTCTACACCATTGTAAATCTTTAATACTACTTTAATATTTAGCAAGAAAAGTTTAAAAAATGGAAATAGACAGCAATTTAGTTCAAAGAAAATTAGATTAAGCACCTTGCTTAAGTGAGTAATTAATGCACTCCTATTAATTTAGCAACCAACATAACATTCGTGCAATAATGACTCACTTTCCGCTCGGAGCAATAATCAACTATTATTTCAAGAGGTTACTTTACATCTCTTTTGAACTGTCCATAAATCAGGATATATATGTACTTCTCATGAGAAAAATCGATACACTTCCGTTTTTTTTTTGACATATATTACTAAATATACACATTATTCTGATAATCCCTACAAAACTTGCAAGATATTTCGATGTTTCTGATGAGAAGTATATATATAAAATATAGAAAGTAAATATTTAATAATTCCTTTAGTAGATTTTCCAAAAACATATTACAAACAGTGTTCAATCGCGACTTACAATTTATTCAATATAATCATGCTCTATTTTGACTTCATAAAGAAAATAATGTTCCCGAAATTTTCTCCGACTTATATATTAACTCACAACTGTTCCCTTGATATTCGCCTGACTGTACAAGACTTTCAACTTTGTACAATCGTCTACAAGAGTATGCCTTTTAAGGTCCATCAATGTGACACATTTCTAAGGAATGCTCCAGTGGCACGTCCATTCTCACTGTTGAAATTTTAAAGAAAATATCACTTGTTAAGTAAGTAATAGTTTAACAGATTGTTTGTCTGAAAAGGCATATTTTTATAAACTAATCTATACAAATATATAATGCTGAAGAGTTTGTTTATTGGAAAGATGGGAGCGAAGGTCGATATGCTCAACCACCGCAAAGGAAGATCTTCGAATCCGGGCTTGTTGGAGTTGCCCGGGGCGGCTCCGGCATTAAGCAAGTAATAATTAAACATGGTAGTGACAATAGCAACTAGGGTGGACTAGTGTCACATAAATTATTTGAAAGCTAATCAATTTTAGATAACTAATTAGGCAGACCAAAATTCATGACTTTTCTTACTTCTCAGTTTCTTTTTAGAAAGTTAAAACAATCATTCTCCAATATTTATAATATTGCTATAAAATACAAGAATTATTATAAAATTTTAACAAAAAAAAACGACCGCATATTCCCAGAAATGGGGCAAATTGAAATGGGAGCACAAGGGTAGTGTCAGCTTTCAAATAAAAAAATGGTCATGAAAATCGGTTTACCAAGCCGAAAGTTCTGAAGTAACAAACATTAAAATAAATTCAGTAGAAATGAGGTCCTTCTGCTTTTTTGTTAAAAAAAAAATAGCATTGAATTGCAGCAGGGCACGGTATGGATTATTTTTGATAATTTCATAGCTCGTTTCCCTCATCAATATGCAGCATCTCGTAAACCATCTAAACGCGAATTCGCATTAACGACCGACACGACACGGTCTCAGGGACAGTAAAATCTTTATAGCTATTGCCGCGTATCGCCTTTATACCCTGATCCGGGCTTAGGGCGCTCTCGAACTGCTCACTGAGCTCCCTGTCAAAAGGTAGCTCATATAAATCCTTTTTATTTGAGTTATGATCGATATTTGCTCAAATTGCCTTATTAGCTTCTTGTTTTATTTTATAAAGGTGCTAGAAGCATACGGGTCATAGCATAGCGTGTCGTAGTACGGTTCTAAGGACTTGCAAATATATCCTTCATACTATACTGTGCGAATATATTGCTTGAAGCCTTGATTCGGGCTAAGGGCGCTCTCGAACTGCTCACTGAGCTCCCTGTCAAAAGTTAGCTCATAAAAATTCTTTTTACTTGTGATCCATATTTCCTTAATTCGCCCACATTTTACTAACTTCTTGTTTTATATGATTAAGGACACCAGCCTTCAGTTGGCGCAATGATGAACAGTAGTCTATAAATCGACCTAGCTCATACAAATCCTCTTTTATTTAAGGTACCTACGAGCAATATTATCTAAAATTCTCTTATTATCTTACTTTACTTCGTTTAAAACATTCGTTTTGCATGTCGGTAAATCAAATGACTCTACATAACTGTCTTCTGAATATCAAAAATTTTAAATTTTGAATTGGGCCGGCGCATTCGGGTACCGTTACCTCTTTCTCACATAAGATCGGCGTGAAGTGCCGGTAATGCTGTCACGTCAAGTGATGGTATTGTTATCGCGTTTCGTTCATTTTATGAAACTTCTCGGTGGTCTAATCTCGTCATTAAAGGCCGGCAATGCATCTACTAGTCTTCTGGTGAAGCAGACGTCCATGGGCATTGTTATTTATTTAGAAGATGAACCGACTGCAGGTTTGCCCTTTGTAATATAAGAAAAAACTGCGCGAAAAAAATTTTTTGTAATGTTTTTTTTTCGCGATTTTAGCTGTTTAGATCTTGTCTACTATTACTTTTGTACTCTAAGTTTTGACTACAACTAATTTGGTTTCTTTGTGTGAAAGAAATGTCAATTTTTATCCGAGACTAATTTTCAAAAATGTTCCTACAGAAATGTCTAGAGGGATACTCAAGACGATTCCGGCAATTTGACGTCAACCTCTTGATCTGTGAATGAAAGGATTCTGTACAATCTTTCATATTGAATTTGATATATAGCAACTAATGCGGTGGTAGGAATGAATAAATTAAGTGTAGAAAACAATTAATAAATGGAAGTATCGAAATAGCACCAGAGTGTATTTTGTTTTATGATTTTTACCCCCAATAAATATAAGCCATTTATGCATTCTCCTTTAATACGAACGTCTATTAACTCTGTCTACAAATAGAATTTTTAGCGACGTAATAAGTGTATTTCAAGAATATTTTATGATATTAGTTATAAATAAACAATACACAATTAATTATAAATAAATAACACACCCATTTACAATAGGAAACAACTCGTGGTAATTCTGAAGCTAAAAAAACATTCACGTGATAAGTTGACTGTGAACGTGATAGTGCCAGATCCCCACACACACATAGACACACATGCGCGCGCACGCACGCACGCATGCACACACACACAAATTAGATTAAATCTCAATAAAATAAATATCCTTCCGAAGTATCAAAAGTGTAAAAACCTGACTGTCATCTTAATCAGTGTGTATTTACATTTAACAATAAGTGCAATACCAAATTAATAGTGATTTTTATTTCACGAAATCACTCGATTTTGATTAAGTGAGAATAGAGCAGACCCATAACGCTTTACGTTATGAAGCGTGCAATACAGTATTACATGAATTGTTTACTTAACCCGTGGATTTATGCAAGGTAACCTAATTCTCTCTTCATATATCTCGTACGTACGAGAGAGAACAAAACTTCCGGCCCCAGGAGACGGGTCGTGTACTCCGACATTGATTTGCTGCAATATTCACACGAAGTGCAATTCCATTCCAATATCAAGTCTCATATTAAAGAAGTGGTGATGGACGTGACTTAGTATTATACCGGAGCAAGACATTGTTTCATTTGAATGATCATTTCAATGATCATGTAGTGTCGCCGGGGACTGTGTAGCTACGCAAAGATTTGTAGTACTTTGTAGTTTTCAAGGACAAAAATGTACAAACACTTTGAGCTATGGGCTCCGCCGTTATACCTTCAATATAGCAGGAGTTAGTATCATATATATTAAGGAAGTGTAACCGAACATTCCCTTAAAAGATTCCTAACTTTTTTATGGCATATAGATTTTTATGGTTTTGCCGAGTGCTACTGTAATTTAAATTTTTGGAAATTTTGGACTGAATAAAATATTCAGTCAAAACAAGATCCAGAAAAATTTTGATATATTTTTTTAAACAATAGATTGCCTGTTGGTCCAAATTCGGCCACAAATGAGTGAAGACCTCAGATTAAACATTTAGTTCTATAATCTGAGGTGAAGATGTTCACAAGAAAAATAAGTCACTTAAACACTTCTTTTTTAAATTGTGCATGAGTGAAATGTAATAAATGTTACCATTGTTGAAAACAGATTTCAAAGATCAGTCTTGAAAGAAGAAAAACGGTCGGACCGACTACAAAGGTTATTATTGAAAACGCGAAGAGAATTCACTTAGAAAGGACTTTTTTGTTTGTCCCGAGGGTAAAGATCCATTATTACTTACTTTTAGGTCGAAAATTGGGTTAAAAATGTTCGGAAACTGAATGAAATCTTAAATAAAACGCGACATTCATTAGTGCTGATTAACCTTTTGTTTTGTGGTTTTATAAATAGGTAAACGGAGGGACGGACGAACGGTCGGACAGAGCGTAATTATAAGGGTTCCTTGTAGTACTACGGAACCCTAAAAAAGTACTTCATAGCCTGGCCATTGACGGTGTTGGCAATGCATATCCTGACCAATGGCCATAAACAAAAAAAAATTAAAACTCCTTCCAGAGCTGCCATTATCAAGTAGCCGTCATTATAAAATGAAGCCACTCGCTACGACGGCAGGAACTGTTTGCACAAAGCCAGGACGAGAATGCACTTCATATTATATCGCCGGTGAACGCTGCGAAATATTCATTAAAAACTATTTTTCAGCTAAACGGAGCGCTCTCGGACGAGTATTTAAATTTTTACCGATTTATTTCGCGTTTGACGTGGCTTTATGAAAAAACTTTTATGAAAAAATAAACATTGGTTGTCTGTAAAGTCGATTTATGGACGATAATGTTAATTGATAACGCTTATGCCGTTCGTACCATTCTATCGCTTGTTCCGCGCTCTAGTTTGCACACTCAGCTCAGACGGAACGTGACACTTTTTGCTACGTGCGGCCGGTGTTCATCGTTTTATAAGACGTTATCACGTCAAAAACCCTAATGAACGGAGACAGTTAACCTTATTTATTATATGATACTAGCTTCAAGCAGCGACTTAGATTTCTTCGACTTTCATACAAACTTTCAACCTTTATTTTACCTCTTTCAAACTCAAATGTGGCGACATAAAGTGGCCTATGTCCTTCTCTAAGGTCCAGTCTATCTCTATACCGAAGTTCATTAAAATTGGCTTGGCACATTTATAATATTACTAGCGGACCAGGCAGAAGCTGTCCTGGTCGCGGGATTTTTCTAAAGAACTATTTAAGATAAACATTTCTTTCGTACATTATATACGCGTAACTCTAAAGGTTTTTGCAGCGCAAACCAGAGTAGCTCGCACATGAAAGAATTTTCTCATATTTACTTGACATTTACCGTTATATTTTAGACATTTCACACAACATCTTTATATTTTATAACCTGTGTTATTAGATGTATTAACTATATTATTGTAAAGTTTTATTACAATCTATTCGGTAGTTTTTCCGTGAAAGAGCGTCGAACATGCATCCATACATCCACGTGTACAAACTTTCGCGTTAATAAGATTAGTAGGATAGGATAATGTTAGGACAATATGTTACTTTCCAAATTTCATTCCGTCCCTTCTACCGTTAAGCTATCAAGGGTCAAAATTGGTAAATCAAATCAAGTAAACATCGATTCATGAACGTGTACGCATTCAGAAACCTTTTTATTGGCATGTAGCAAAACTTAGGTGCACACAAATTTATATAGTAAATCAGCGTGTGTTTTAGAAGAGCTTTGATGTACCCACTGTGTAAAGTGATAAACGCCATGGACATAGACGATACCACTGCGTTGGGAAGTGGGATGAAATTTTTTCAATTTCAATGTCAAATTAATGTTCACTAAACTGGTAGAAATTCGGCCTAAAATGTTTAGATTTGCATACTACAGTTCTACCTTAATATAACGTACCTCAATATAACGACTTCCTCGATTTGACAAATTCTTCGAAATCCCCTTGAATTTTCCATAAGGGTCAATATAAAATATACCTTTACAATGCGAACATTTTTTGCGAACAACCTCTTTATAACGAATTTTCAACTATCAAGTACGCTCATCGGTGATTTAAAAAGGTCCGACTGAAATGACTGCCCGCTGATTTTCTTTTATGCGTAGACGTGCTACGCCGTAGAGGCTACAAATTAATTTTGTTGCTTCAACTGCGGCTACATTTGTAGCTCTGTTTCGTCATTTATCAATTCAAATTCAAATGATATTTTATTCAAGTAGACTTTTACAAGCTCTTTTGAATCGTCAAATATTTACATACATACATAAGACTATATGACACATGGACGTCTGTTCCTAAGGTAGACAACATAATGCTTGTGTTATAGGTAACAGCCGCCTGTTATACACAAATATATATTTTTTTTAGAAATGTATAAATACATACATATGGATAATACACCCAGACTCGAGGTGGGAATCGAACCCACAACCCCCGGAGTAGAAGGCAGGTTCACTGCCGACAGCGCCAACAGGCCAGCCTTTTTAATAGCTACCGTTGATTCGGAAGAATCAAGCTACGAGAAGAATCAGCAAGAAACTCTTTTAAGAATAGTTGTTACAATAATGAGTTTAATACTTTAATGCATGTTAACTATGTATATACAAATAAGTCTTCTTTTACCTAGTGTTATCCTGATCTAATACCAGGGACTAGTTAAGATGACCAACGGCCTTCTGATGTCATTCCAGGAACCCTCACAACCTCACGACTAATATGATTCAGTGACAAGAATCGAGACCTGCTGTTTTACGTGCGAAACAATGAAGAAGTCGTATTTATGAAAACCAGTATTAGAATGGCTTACCCATCTATCATCCGACCGCGGTCAGGACTGCTTAATTTAGCAGTTTGATGGGCCCTCCTCATTTATACGTTCAAATTAGTACTTTTTAAAATATTATTACTTTACATGGAAGATAACAATGTTTTGTATTTACAGCAAATAACTAGTTACTTTCTAGTTATAGCTTGCGCATGCAACTAAAAAGATTTGAATAGTATGAATGCCCGCTGTCTTTACACCCACTTTCTTTTAGGCATAAACGAGCTACGCCGTAGACGCGACTATTTATTTCACAAAACTTACTGTTTGCAACTCCAGCAATACATAATTAATTATTATCATTATTATAAACATCGATACAAAATATTTTTTTGTGATTCGGATGAACCATTATTCTTAAATTAATTAATAAATATAATCTTACAGATAAACTCCTTTAGTACAAGGTTTACGATTGGTCGGAAGGAAAAACATCAATTTAAGACATACCATAAGTACTTCATAAAAAAAAATATTATAAAATTAAAAGTATCTCTGACTGTAGATACACTGTGCAATATCGTAAAGGTGTTCCGTTTTACCCGTGATGAATGTAATTTGCAAGAGTTTTGAAAAAAAAAACGATTATCGTTTTCATTATCATAAATCAGGGTTTTCTTAATAGTATATGAACTGATGACTGTTTTATAAAAAAATTCAACTAATTCATAAATTGGTGTTATTTCTTTTTACGTTATTTGAACGATAATTATGGGAAAAAAACACTAATTTTTGATGGAGCACTGGCTTACAATAAGACACCTTTAAATATAAAATGCAGATGTGTCATCATCAGCAGCCTGCGGCAGTCCACTGCTGGACATAGGCATCTCCCGTGGCACGCCACTTAGCCCGATCTTCCGCTACACGCCATCCAGTTTTTGCCAGACCGCATTAGCTTACAGGGTCAGTAATTAAGAGTCTATTGAAGTAATCTTATAGGTAATGTCTACGATGATAATCTGCCGTCCCCATGTGAAAAACCCTGTAATTCGATAATTCTATTAATGCTGTAATTTTATTTTCAAAAATGGGCGTGTCTGATTATAATATACAAATTATTTTTATGATTTTTTTAAAAAAGAGATCAAAATACCCCAACCTAACAGGACGCTCCGACGCAGTTCTTGTCGCGGCAACGCTACGTAACGACCTCATAAGGATCTCGGACGGGTTCGAAACTAGTCGGGCAAACGCTATTTTTAAAAACGTAAGATAATAAGTCGTTATTTTATAGTTTGTTATAATTTAGTGTAGGCACAAATAAAATAAAAAACATTTTTGTCTATATGTTAAGCAATTCTTCGAAGCGTCACTTTTTAGGATTTCTTAACGACCAAAACCAACACTTGTCTTATAAATTAACTGTATATTTTCTATTATTGCCAAAGCAAATAAACGTACAAAAATTCGACGTAAGTAATAAGGCCTAACGAGGCCCGGCTCTGGATTGACGCGCTGGAAGCCGGTGACCTATTTATTTGTTGAATAGGACTGTAAATGAGGCTTTTCTAAATAGAAATAAAGTTTTTCCTCTTCAATGAATTAGGCCGATGAAGACTTGGCGTGACCTTAACATAATTATATGAAATTTGGTTGTGAAATGTTATTTCTCATTATTATGCGTTAATACGAACAGTTGTCATAGAAATGTGTGAAACCAAGTAATTGCGATTACAATTGGTATAAAATAAGCTTTATTTAAGTTTATTTACCCAAGTTTAGCCAAGTTACCACACCACGCTTAAATAAAGCTTATTTTATACTTGAATAAAAAGAGGTTTATAAAGCGTTTATTTTTTAAAACGTGCGTTATCAACTCTGTAGTACAAATTGCATATTTTTGTCTAAAATATATTTCCGTTAATATTTATCACAGTGAGAGGCGAGAAATCCTCAGGGAACGCAAGCTACGGGCCCGCGATGGTAAAAGGTTTTTACTATCCGGTGCGCTACAATATTGGCCTTTTCCTAAATTGGAAAGTGTTTTTGTTAAAACGCGGCAGAACTTCAATTGAAAATATAGCCACTACAATTTTTTCAGCTCTATACGAAAGGCCTTTCTTTCTTTTAAAGCTGTTTACTTAAATATAGTGTGTCCCTGTATACCATTACCGAATATGATCATTTCACATATGTGTGAAAATAGTGAAGCCCTTAAAGTAAGCATCCAGTGTAAACGTTAACAAGAATAACCTTTTTTTATACCAGTAGCTTGTGATTGGTATGTTGGTATGTCCGAGAGTAGAGTGTGTTAGACTGTGGCTTACAGTGACTCTATTCAATCAGAGACTTACAATGCAATTACTTTGAACGCAGCCTTATATTACGCGCACAAAATCAGGTGATAGCTACTACAAAGCAGTCAATGGCCAATTTTACTTCACTGCGGATTTTAATTAAACGTCATGCACAGCACCGCCCTCGTAAATTCCATAATAATTCCATATTAATAGGTAAGTGCCCCGCATTAAATCACACCACTCCGGCCCGAAGCACTTAATTTTTACTTCAAAGTAGTTTTACAACTGCTCAAATTTTTATGCAGATTTTAAAGTTGGGAGGCTATAGGCTACCTATCATGACGCCAAAATTTAACCTGTTTTAAAAACCAATTTTAAGCGGACAAAGTCGCGGACACAGCTAGTGTAATAGAGTTATTTAAGACTCGGGTCATATCACAATCGTACCTTGTTAATACCTAATTATAGTGAAAATAATCGCGAAAGTTTAAAGACTATTATTAAATATAGTACGCCAATTCTTTACAAATATATATATATATATATTTTTTTTTTTGATTTGGTAAAAAGCCAAATATGTTTTGCGAACATAATAGCAAAACTATCTTTCCAACAGAACCCCTTTCATCACATATAAATAATTAATAGAAAATATTTCAGAAGTATAAGAGAAGTTCAGGCACATAAAACAGAAGAGTTATAAACCGTTTAAAAGGAAACGTAAGCCGACGCGACGTACATATATCGAACGTGACTTTGGGCCGTCTTGTCTGTCGCACATCAATACGGGGAGCATAATCAATATGTTAATATCGGAGATAAGAAATTTAGATTCCTCAACATAAAACATACGGACGCCGCAATGGAACAAGAGTAGCTGCAATAGATTCGATCGTAAATATAAGACCGGACTCCAAAGATACGTCCGATGGGTTTTTATCAATTTTAACTTTGTATTATTCAAATAACCAGATTTCAATTCCAAGTGTATTTAATGTATCGAATTGTAGGAAATCCAACGAACCAACCAACAGAATCTGTTATTACATCGAAACCATCAGATGAGTTGCACCTAAAATATCAATTACAATATATTGCCTAAGATTAAATATCGAGGTAATGCTTCCCTACAACTGTTCTGTTATAAAAGTTTCATATGAAAATAACTTGAAAAAGAACCTTCAAAATAAATATTAGTAAAAATATGTATAAGTAATAGTAAAGATATGTATTAATTAACAGACATTAACTAAGAGCTCTAATTTGGTTTACTTGGCAGTAGCAAACATTTATCGATACCCAAGTTTTAAAATTAGGCAGATGAAATTATACTTTAGTTTTATATTATGCCTTTAGTACGCGTATTATTTTCGTATATAATTTTCACATTGTATTTCTCTGTTATATTTATTTGTACTGCAATAAGATATGTAAATAAAATGACAGTTATAAACTAAATTTTATATACTCGCCCCACGCAAAATGCATTTCTCTACCCACGGCTCTACACAAGGTATTTGTTATTAGCCAAGTAGCTGGTACCCGGTGCGTTGCTACTGCGGAAGAGATGACTCATTTTTATAAAAATTACCACTAAAATACAATCGTAACTGATAGAAGTCCATATGGACTAGGACAGGGGTTGACAACCGTTTGAGTCGGAAGAGCCAAAAATAATAATTAACAAAATTTCAAAGTTTTTAAAGAGCCATAAAAAAATTTCATGGCATCTATAAACAGTTGTCGCATAAATAAAGTTTTTGATAAAAATAAAAGTAATCTATTTATTCATATGAAAAAAATATATACTTATCCATACATAAGTAGTATTTTGTCAATACAAATAAATGCATCAGGCTCGCGACTGCAGGTTACCGACCCCTGATCTAGAATGTAGCGTGATTGTCGAGAGGATGACTGTCGACTTGTCGAGATTCACTCTAGTAGACTCTCCCTTCCAGGGTGGTTAACATAATTGAATAAATAAATAAATTTGTCTTTTTATAAACAGAATATTAATCCTCATCTAAACGCTATTTTAAAACCCCTAAGTGATCAGAGTGGCATAGGCGGACGTAGTCGTGGGGTACAGCTAGTAATTTATTTGCGTCTAAGGTGTATTTAATGTGCGGTTTCTGTACAACGGTCGCGGTGAAATTAATAGAATGCCCTAAAATTTCTTTGATCTTTTTCTTATTGCTAATTACTAAGCTAAATAAAAGGAAATAAATAACTCAAAAATGTCCTTGTGGATATGTAACACAGATTCACGGTAGATTCGCATTGGCGAATAGTGTCGCGAAACACTAGCTACATATTATACAATTATATATACTGGCGCGCCCTTCGGCACAGATTGCGTCATTCGCTGCACAGGTCGCGGACTGCACGCGCAGATTGTGTGGCAACGTGCGGCGTCAATAACACGTAATGCTGTTCATTTATTCTGAAGCGAGTTGCAACTGAGGACGCGTAAAAATAGCGCCTATCAATGGACGCAGGACGTGAATGGTTGTACCGACAGAGGACTTAAAAACACTATCCAGCGCTTTAACGTATCCGTCGTTCTTATAAATACTTTGGGTGCGATATACGCATGATTTATATTATCAAATAACGTTGACAAGAACTAATTTGTGAGTGGGCTGCCCAGTCTTACCAAATATTACCGAACTTAAAATAAAGAGTTCATAAAATGTTCGTAATAGTTGTGAAGTGTATCTCTCAGGAGACGTAGGTTATAATTTACGATAGCTAACTGTACAATGGTTGCATAGCCTAAAACCTTCATGTAAATAATATAACAGGTATATCGCATGAATACCATGTATTGCCTATGATATGTACCAGGTGGTCCTCCTTCCGGCTTAAATCCAATGGTTGGATTTAGAGAACTACCCGTTTACAAGCATTGCACATTCACTTTCTTATTACTAATACATATGAGGTAGGTGGACTACAAACGGCCACCATAACGAATAAACATTTTTAATTCGTTTATTTCTTGCTTACTACACATAATAAAGCTCTTTCATTGAACCAAAACATTAAGTGATAATTATCTATAAAAACTTAACGAACACGTCTTTGTAATACTAAGAATATAAATTTAAAAGAAAGTAATTATTATTAATATTAAAATAATATTATAATTATTAAAATAATAGTAACAAGTATTATATGCATAACAAATAATTCTTCGGGGTAAGTAATTAAATTACTTAAAAAATGGTTTTTCATTTCTGATTACTATCTACGAGAACAATGACATACCTGCTGGTCCGATTTATTTTGGAGTTTTTTCCATGTACGGAAATAAGAAAATTGAAGCGATTGCTTATGGAGTCCGCCTTTAATTCGCCATTGAGCCGTTGGCAGGCGTCATGTCCTCATACCATTAGTAGAATTATAAACATACGGGTTTCTGTATCAGTACAATATCAATTGCATTTCTGACAAGCATACGCGCAAGCACAACCATTACGGCCTTATAGAGATGTTAATTAATTTGCACACACCTTAACGACTTGAATTTGATTTTTATTCAGTCGTAGTCCTTTAGGGACCCTCTCTTTCCTCGTCCGTGAGGGGCCGCGGACCCATTAAGTCCAGCGTACCAAGATCCCCCAGGGTGCCATCCATTTCCCTTGACCTGATCAGAGTCGTCTAAGATTTGCTTCCGTTGTCATTTTGATGTCAACAAGGGTCGATTCTATCGCGGGCTATCAGAGAAATTGTTTGACCCGAGAATATTCCACTGATTGCAAATGTACAATGCATGGAGTCGTCTGATAAGAAATTTATCTATAAAGTGTATGTACAAGTCTCCTTACAATGTATGCACGTTACATTAGCATATTACTGTTTGCCAACTGAATCTCTTCAAATATAATATTTCGTTATATTCAGAAGGAAACAGATTGAAATAGATTTATATGTTTGACACAAATTTTACAATATAAATATGCATGTATTTGACTTGAGTGATTTCTGCAGTTAGCAGTGACTCTGCCGTCCGCCCCGCGGGCTGGTGATTCGGTTCCTGTCTCGAGTTCGGGTGTATTAGCTATTTGTATTTATTTATGCAATCCTACAATAAAAATATTCGTGTATAATAGGCGTTTCTTACCTATAAAACAGGCATCAAATTGTCACCATTATGAATAAACACCCGTGTGTCAAATAATCCCATATATTTATTAATTATCTTTATTTAAGTATACGCTAATTTTATCAAACTAAGTAATTATTAAATTATGTACATAACTAACTTAGGCATTTTCATAGGCGACGAATCCCAAGCAGAGCCTCGAACTTGCGACCCATGTATAGGTTTGCCTCTTATCTATGCGCAGTTATAATCCCCTTAGTTTATTTGATATAGTGGTTTTAGCTATCGCTTGCAATATTATTTAACTACCTCTTTAATTTGAAACGTCGTCTAATTGTTTAGTGTGTCCCATTTTCACAGACTCCAAAAAAGAGGGTCGTTGTCAGTTCGTCGGAGTGCAAACGTTAGTGTTTAATATATCAGATTACGATGAATTCTTCAAGCTAGATTTCTATTGAATCACATTTGATTAGAACCGTAGATCCATCTCGTTACCATTGTTGTGTGCCTTTCACAAAGTGATTTGTAAATCAGATTGTTACAATAGTAGGAAGATATATCGTCTAATTACTACCCAAATCTTATCAAAAAGCTTTAGTACAATAGAAGAAAGTGTGCCAAAATGATTACGTCGTCGCAGGATTCGAACCCGCGTCTTGTCGGATATATTAATTTCCCATATTACCTCTAAGTCATGCGGTGTACAGTACATTTTTCCAGAAAGTTCCGAAATTCTTTGTCTACGAAATTATTTCGGTAATTTCTTCAATGTAATTTAGACTTAAGTCTAAGGTTATATAAATAAAATACACTTAATTAAATGTTTTAATACGCTTATGCTAAGTGGCGAATAGCCTCGAATGTATACAGATAAATAATAAAGTTAATTTGCATATTCAGAACTTACAATATTTAGTTTCTTTGAATTAGCAAGTGTTTTGTATGTTAATGAAAATCTTGTCTTTTCGAAAATTTAATGCTGGACAACCAGATGTACTGGGTGTACTTGGACGATTTTAATAATTTGGAGCCATTATATCTCAAGAGTGAAAACGGTGGACTGTAGTCCGCCAGAATCCAGTTCAAACCCCGACCACTCTGGACTATTATCCTGGCACAACTCTTGACACAAGTTAAGACAGACACACACAATATACCTCAATATTCCTAGTATCCTTTTTTACATAAATATATTGTTAAATTTGTTGAGCTATGTATAAAATAATTATTATTTAAGCTTAGTAGGAGGGGAAAAGGGAATATTAGACATACCTAAAAAGTATTCCTAATATTCTTTAAAAAATATATATAATAATTTGTTTGTACTATAGATCAAATGACCTATTTACTTGCTAACTAGAAACCATTTATTAAACCGATTCATCACAGGATATACAGAGTCACTAATGGCGATACAAATGAACTGTCAGCGTGTCATTTACAATGCATACATCAATTTAAATACTCTTGAGGCTACTTAGGTAAAATGGCCTTCGAATAGGGACGACAGATTTAAATCTTACAAAGACGGTACGGTTTGTAACGTAAATTTTTACGTAGTTTTAAAATTATAACTACCCTTCAAACAGATCAATTCTTTTTTGTCACTTCTAAAGGCCACTATTCATACTATTTTCTTTTTAACAGTTCTCTTTAGTGCACACTGCACTAAAAAAAGCACAAAAAAAAAGAAGTGCACAGTGCATAATGGTATAGATACTGGTCGGTGCTTGTGATAGAAGTGAGTTCAACAATAGTTAAAAACCTTTCACCGCAGTAGAGTAATAGAGGTAACATTTTTATTTCTTGATAATGGTTTTCTTTTGTGGTAACAAACACAATGTTCGTAGCCAATAACACGTTAGCGTCAAAAGCATTAAGAAACAAAAGAGAATGGCTCAAGAAATATTTATCCGACACAATGAGTAGATAGATATTTTTAATCGTGTTCATAATGTGTACAAGATGTCACAGTATGGAATGTACCTATAATGAGAGTAATATTTTTATTTCTTGACAATGGCTTCCTTTTGTGTTAACAAACAACAAGCTACCTAACCCAATGACGCGTCAAAAGCGTTAAGAAACAAAAGAGAATGGCTCAAGAAATATTTATCCGACACAATGAGTAGATGCCTTTAATCGTGTTCATAATGTGTGTTGTGTACAAGATGTCACAGTATGTAATGTACCTTCTATCGATCTTGTGTTTACGGTGGCATGCGTATAACGTATGGCAGAGAATAATGAAGGTTATCTTGATTCTCTAACTCAAAAGAGGTCTTACAATTACAAATCTCTGGCATCGAAAAAGAAGAAATATGATATACTAGCTGTGCCCACGACTTTTCCGCGTCAAATTAGGTAAAAAAATTAGATTCAATTTTAGCGTGATGTCATATAGCCTATAGACTTGCTTCCTCGATAAATGGGCTATCTAACTGTTTGATCTAATTCTTTTATTCAATACGTATTGACAGTCTTGCGGATCCTTAACTATCCTTATAATAATATTTAATGTATTTTTAATAACAGCATTGTGTTTTTCGTCGTTTTCAATTCCCGCCAATCTAATGCAATTTTTTCACTATCTTTTTTCTAAACCAACGACGGCAACGAGCGTGTAGCATTCAGCCTATGACCTAGTGCATTTGTTATACCACATTATTAGACTGTACGCTGACGCTCGTCGAACTTATTTGAATTTCGAACACAAATACTGAAATAATTTTTCAAATTGGACCAGTAGTTCCGAAGATTACGTTCAAGTAAATAAACTATTCAGCTTTATATATTAGTATATATATATATATATATATATATATCTTGGTACTAGACCGGGATAACGCTAGGTAGAAGAAGAATGGCTAGATCAAGAAATGATACTAGTTTAGCATACTCATTGTTTAAATAATATAGTGACCGTCCGTAGAAACTTCGCTAGCGTGAGTTGGATTTAGTATGGTACGTGACAGCGTTTGTACCGCGTCCGTAGACCTGTCCGAACTGCGCCATCTAGTTTGCTTTGGTGTATTTTTCCTCTCTACACCATCGCCATCTTGTTATATAGCGTCAGTTACACTTGTTAAGACTGCCTAAAGTTTAGTGGGACATGTTGAAATAAACTACACTCCTGAGCTTGATAGTTAAAGCCAATACATATATATACATTGATTGATTGATATAAAATAAAAAACATAAAGATAAAACATGAAATACAGTTAGAAAACCTAAATACCAACACAGTCCTGAGTACCCTAACACCTTCACACAGGAGGATTTAATGGCGCCATCAGATCGAGCATTTGGGCCACTACTGTGTAATCCAACTTATGAAGATCACGTTTGCTTTTGAAACGATAAGAAGAAACACTAAATCAAGCCAGTGCGAAATGCTAGAGCAGTGAGTTATCTGAACAAAAGTCAAATAGAAAATTTATTCCAACCTATCTTAAACATTGTGTCCTCGCAAATAAGAGCTGCGAGAGCAAAGAAATGTCTGTGACAAGATAACTTGGAGTGTCTCTGATGTTTCCGCTGTCCCGTGGCGGCGTGCATTACTGCCAGTTCTTTGTTTTCTCACATTTTAGGCTGCGCAAACGGGCGATTTGAACGTGGCGGTTAATATACGTGAAGAATACACATTTATGAATCATCAAAACAGTGACGACATTGATTCTGTATTATACCAGATATTGCGTCATACAGACAACTTTTTCAACCAATTTTAGAGCTGCGAGAGCAAATGAATATTTGTGACAAGACAGCTTGAAGTGTCTTAGAGGTTTCTGCTTTCCCGTGGTGATGCGTGCACTATTGAAAGTTCTTTGCTTTCGGCTCAAACGCTGCTTTTTAATCTTTCTAATTTGGCAGTTTGTGAACAGAGGAGGAAACGGGAGGCCTATAATGAAATATTTAGGCCAACTGAAGAACAACACTGGGATACTTATGAAAAAGATAGAGATATCAAAATGGCGAATACTACATTCGAACAAATATGAAGGCAATTTATTCCATCTACCTTACGCAAATATTTGGCTGATCACCTCGATATAACTGAATAATGAATCAGATGGTAATATATAACTGGCTACCAATACTGCAACATCAAAAAGAAAGGATACTGCTTGTTTGACGTCGGAAAAAGATTCCAAAAAAATGCTGTGTAATGTGCCTTCCATTAAGGTAAGCTCGCTTGCCCTTTATTGTATATTATAAAATGATATCTCTTTTCGACTAAATACCGCAGCGGTTTTTAGACGTTTGAAACGCCCGTCTGTGTGCTTTCTCGTGAATAAATCATCGCCCTTGGGACAAGTAGATAATGCGTGTTACTTTGGCGAATTTGCTATTCGAAATTTAAAGAAATTTGAACATTATTCCACATGCTGTCTTTGAGAAACACAAAAAAGTTTTCTGATATTTACGTTTTGTGTCCATCAAGAAACCGTCCTAATTGTTATAGTTATTATTATTTAATGTTGTTTTTTATATATTATATAAACATAAAATAACAAAATATTAATCTGTAAGTTTATTTTCTCTGTACTCAATTTTATAGAAGTGCTTTTTAATAAAATCCATACCACCACAAATTCTGACAGTCTTTTTAAAAAATATTTACAGTTTTGTACGTATTAAAAATTTATTTTTAGGGGACCCGATTAATGTCACTTTGTGATATTAGTCGTAAGGTTGTAGAGATCGTGGGGGTTCCGTGATGACGTCAGATGGCAATCGGTCATCTTAACTCGCCCCACAGCCACATCCTCTACAATCTAAGCGGATTATAGAGGATGTGGCTATACCAGGGGTATTTAACCGGGATAACGCTAGGAAGAAGAAGAAGAATTTACATATATGAAATATTTTATGCCAATGATTGCTGTAATATGTATGTACGTACACTACATATTTTTTATAAATGTTATTTTAGTTTTTCTTAATGTATATAATACCGGACCCAGACATAGCTCAAGGTGTTTGTACATTTCTGACCTTGAAGTCTTCGACGTTCTACAAAACTTTGTGAAGTTACACAAAGTCCCCGGCCACACTATACAATCATTGAAATGATCATTCAAATGAAGCTACGTCTGGCTCCGGCATAACAAACACTATCGAACCTAAAACTACGTTTATTCAAATCCAGAATGCTTTTCTTTCACGAATCAACAACAGTAATGCGGCACTGTTTTCTATATTCGACGATTTCTCTATTAGTACAGAAAAATTCAAATGTTTGGATCTAGATAACATCAAATGAAACAACGAGTAAACTGTATAATAAGTAACTATGTGTCTATATGGATTACGTATTTTATAAATTGCATCATAAGCAATCTACGTTTTCATAAAAACTTTTTACAATAAATGTCAACGTTTTATATCGGATTTTCTAAGCAGCCTATTTTCCCTTATTATCTTACAAAGTCAAGTAAGCCAAGACCTCCGAAATTACCTTTGTCCTCTGAGAAAAGCTTGTTTCTAAAGTCCAATTTCGAAAGTTCAAGCAAACAAATGTTTGTATAACATTATTTATGATTAAAATATACTTTACTCTGCTATTATGAATCTTACCCATTATCTATATATAAATCTATACAAATACCAGCTCCGCTCCGCGACTCCATCCGCGTCGACCATCCATATCATTTAGGAGTATGAAAAATTCTCAGACCTATTGGAAATTTCATAAAAATCGGCCAAGCCGTTTCGGGGGAGTACGGTAACTAATATTGTGACACGAAAATTTTATATATAAGATACATATTAGTATAGATTTATACAAAGCTGAAAAGTTTGTTTGTTTATTTGAATGCGGTAATCTGAGAAACAACTGGTCTAATTTGACAAATTCTTTCAGTGTTAGATAGCCCATTTATTGAAGGCTATATTATATACCAACACGCTAAAAAGTTTCACCTAATTTTACGCGAACGAAGTCGCGGTTTACAACTAGTCTAGTAATTTCCTATTTCCTGTGATATTTTGAAGATATATAGGCCAAGACTAAGCATGCTACTGTACATACTAATGGCATAATGGCATATAAGTCTAATGGCATACTTAGTATTGGTTCAGATTTCTTCACACCTTCTACTATGTATACTATGGGCCTATGTTCAGCAATGTACAAACACAGGCTGGTGATGATGGTGGTTGTGGTGGTGGGCCTTGTATCAAATATAGACATAACTTTGTAATCTGTGACGTAACTCTGTTTTTCGATAAAGAAATTGTACGATGTAAGATGTCCATGGGCGTCGGTAGGCACTTCGGTGCCTGCTGCCTGCTCGTCTGCCCCCTTGTAACATAAAAAAAAAACTGCAGCGCCATCTGCCGGGCTGATTTTTGAACCCATCGCCACCCAATCGCATAAAAAAAAATCATTCAAATCAGTCCTGCTGTTTAAGAGGAGTTCACTGACATACACATACAGTAAAATTATATATATGAAAAAGATGACCAAGCATTCTAAATATTAAACAATCGTTTACGGAACTAGAACAGAAATCATTACTTTGTATGGTCTGGGTTCTTATGCCGGAGCCTGACATAACTTCATTTGAATGATCATTTCAATGATCATGTAGTGTGGCCGGGGACCTTGTGTAACTGTGCAAAGTTTTGTAGAACTTTTTAGACTTCTAGGACAAAAATGTACAAACACTTTATGCTATGTCTGGCTCCGGCATTATAAACCATCAGTTTCGGTCTCTTCCGTATAGTTCTCGGTATAACATTCATTACTCCTGTCTCGCTCGCCACCTGTGCATACTCTCAACGGGCTACCACATGTGTTATGGTCTAAATATGACTCTATTTTTTACTAGCTTCGCTTGGTAAATTGTTATTTGTAGTTCAAAAAGGAGAAACAATTTATGTGGATATTTTTCTATGTTACTTCGAAGATTATTAAACATGCATTTATAATGAAGAAGTATATATAAAATCAAAATGTATATTTGTCATAATAAAATTGAGTTATTTAAATAAATGCTTATGAACGTATATTCTGTACTCAGAACAAAACCGAAATGATGAGACCTTTACTTGAATGTTATAAGGAATAAAGTAAGCTAATTTAAGTATAGCAAAAGATAAGATTTGAAACCCCCCATTCTTAAACAAAATTATTATATTCAACGCAGATGAAATCGTGTGTAACATTAGTGTTGTATATGCAATTGATTCCGTTTATAATGACGTCGAAGGGCCGTGACAAACACGTCATACTAAGCAGACGTCATACAGAGCAGCAATTGTATATTCCACTAAATAACTTGAAAACCAAATTAAGCTATTAACTTATGTCATATTAAGCCGTTGGTCGTCATAATCGGATTCTAGGGTGCTTTTAGGTCAACTCCAAAGCCTTACTCGTCCGCTCTGTTTGTTCATCTCCCCTGCCTAGGAATCAGATTCTCCGCCATTAATAATCCATCAAAGTCTCGCGTCGCGGATTAATTGATTGTTTTGTAAAGACAAATTAGTCTCTGATTAATTGTTTTTGTAATCTGTAAACAATTAAATATTATCTACTAGCGAACCCGACTGACGGTGTCTTGCCCGATTTTAGGCTCGTCTGTTATATTAGTCTGTTAACCAATCTCTTTTATGTCGCTTCCATAGAACGTGACACTGGCTGATTGTTTCATGAAATAATATTTTTATATAGCGTGTCAGTCAAAGAATTAATACGAGCGTCATGTCATCTATTGGAAGTATTCTGTAGTATCGAACAAATCGGCATTTTTTAGTATTTGAAATAATCTTTTCTTTCTATTCTTTTAAACCTCCCCTGAAATAGGATAATATTCCTTTTGAGGAGGTCGTGGCCTAATCCGTGGTCGGCATTTGAGTCGATCGCTAAGTTAAGCTGCTCTGGTTGCGACCGGGTGATAGATGGGTGACCCATTCTAGTATTCCATCCACATCACATTAATGTCCTCAAGTCCACAACCGTGCAATTCTCTAGGAATTTCTTACCCCGCACAATTCCTTTGTGGAATCAGTTGCCTGCTTTGGTATTTCCGAATGGATACGACATTCAAGAAAAAAGCGTACTCATTTCTCAAAGGCCGGCAGCGTATCTGCGGTCCCTCTGGTGTTGCTGTTGTCCATGGGCGTCGGTAGTCACTTGGGTGAAAGCCGGCTGCTCGTTTGCCCCTTATTATATGTATTAAAAAAAAATGTGTTTATAAAAAAGTAGGTATGTATATGTCTAAATAGAACTTTTAATCAGGTAATTTTCCAATTAGAGCCTTACATTAACAGTTTAAAAAATTTGAGTAACTTGGCCCAACCAGGCCACATAGTTTTTTGACATTTTGAATGCCAATTGTTCCATTCTATTTCAGACAGTGGGGCAGAGATGCTGCAATCATTAAGAATAGAAACAAGAGAGAATAGTTTGTTGGGATTCCAAAATGACCATTGTTATACACCACTTAAATCACCAAGTCAAACTTTGCCCCAAAAAAGTGACCAATTTACATATGATGATCCAGTTATTGAAATATCTCACACACCACCACCAAAACCAATTGGAACTCCAAAGAAAATTACCATATTAGAGCAGCAGATAATACCTAAAGGGAAAAAGATTGTTATAAATTCTAGTGATTCCTCCATTATTCTAAAGGGAAATGATATTTTGACCAAACCATTGCCTGTTTTAACAAAATCAAAAGTACTACATGATGTGGAAAAAATTGCTAAAGTAGATCCAAAGCTTGAAGAGCAAACAGAATCATCCTCAATAAGTTCTTCTGGTGATAGTACAGCAGACAGGGACTCGGACTCTGATTACAAAGATGCAAAGGATAAATCAGCCTCATTTAAACCAAGAAGAGTTAAATCCAAGCCAAGAATATTAAAGAATGTTGCTGCTGCTAAAGCTGCCAAGGGTGAAAAGTTGGCAGCCAAATTTAAAATTAACAAAAGTATTATTAGAAGGGATATTAAAGAAAAACTGCTTAATAAGAGCCAGTTAATAGAAAAGAAGCAATTGGACTTGGATACTCTGATCCCAGCTTCGACCATAACACCTACTACAGTACCTCCAACTGACCCTGTTAAAATAGTGCAGAAAGTAACCCCTAAAGTTATTAAAAAAGAGAAAAAAACTCCAGCTCACATGACAGCTTTATTAACAGATATGACATCACTTTTTTCAACACCAGATGTTATTAGAAGAGTGTCTACTGAAAATAAAGTACCTAGTAAAAATGAAAAAGAACCTGTCATACAAACACAAACAAATGCAAATAAAAAACCCAGTGATAATAAAATAGAAGCAACTGAAGAAAAATCAATTCCGCAATCTGACTGTCCTGCAAAACTTGAAAGTACAGAGGAAATGAAGACAATAGTACCACAAAAGACATATGTAAAACAAAACAAAGTAGCTACAAATGTAGCTGATAAATCAGCTAAAAATTATGATCCCATGCCTCAACTAGATGATGCTAGTTTAGCTCAGATCTTGCAAGATTCTGCTCCACAGCCAATGAAAGTTCAGCCAAGTATATCAACTGCTAGTATTATCAATAGTCCAGGATTGGCAGGACCACTTTCTCCTACATTGGATTTACTTAATACTCAAATATCTTTCAAATTTTTGCACGGTGTGCAAATAGCGGATCAGTTGTACAACTGTTTAGACTACACTACACATTTAACGTTTTCCTCTAGCAGTTCTGATGTGATCTTAGAGGACTTGAACTGTTGCAATTAGGAATTACCCTTATAGAGTCCATCTCGTGCGTTGAAATAAAACAGAACGTCAGTGTAGTGCTGTGCTTTGGTGGCGAGTTCTTCAGCTTTCGGATTATAGCATTGCACCTATTTTCCCTCGTATTTATTCACTTTAAGCAAAATAATCCATACATTGCGTCACACGAATTTTTAGATTTTTTTACCTCCTTTGTCATTGGTTTCCAAATTTTGAAACCCTCTCTCCCTTGATGTGCCGTCACATTGTTTAAGTTTTATGCATATATTATCTAAATAAATCAATCTTTGTTCGTTGGTCTAGCTATAACTCGGAAACGTCTAAACCATTTGGAATTTTATTTGTTTTTTTTTTGTTCCCTTTATTCCCGAGAAAGCTTAAAAGATAAGAAAGAAAAGAAAAGTCGTAAGATTATTTAAAAATAATAAATATTTGTTCAATACTTCAAATAGATGTAATATTCGAACTAGACCTTCTGACGTACCATGTAAAATTATTATTTGATAAAACATTCAGCCACGGTCATCACATGGAAAAACCATAAGGAAATTATCTAGATAGCTTAAAAAAATTGACTCATTTGCTATTGCAAATTTCGGGTGAGACAACGTCTGCCAGGTCCGCTAGTAAATAATCAAAAGATAACAGGAGTTCCATTTATTTTTAAATTTTTAGGGTTCCGTACCTCCATAGGAATAAAGAAACCCTTATATGATAATAGTCCTTTGGATTGTATCTAACCCCTTTACCCTTTTGTCATTTAAACCTTGTAATAAAATCGTCATCATATTACACATGGTATCATATCAAATGATACCATGTGATATGAGTATATTATCTAATTTGTTATATAACCTGTTTTGTAAAATAATTATCATACTATCAAAGACACCCTAACAAAAACCATAAATTGGATTATGATTGCATTATCAACATCGTGTCAATTATTTAGATCGAAATTTAAGCAATATAACCTTGGTATATTCATTGTTAGGATATCTAATTGCTGCTATATACTATGGCGATTGAAGATTGATGTCTGCAGTCAACTGCCAACTATACGAGGGGCGTATACATTCCCGATATTGGTGTGATATACTTTTTTTATTACCAATGACGGGGATAATTAAATTATTTCACTAGTAACTGAAACTGTTTGAGGGTACGAATATAAAATTTCATTTAATTGTCTCCATTATTGTTCAAGATACTATTACGCAAAAGCAACAGAACGATGACTGATATGATAATGTGGAATAAAATTGAAGATCGCGCTGTGATAAAATTCCTCACCAAACGGAAAGATAGACTCAAAAGGAAATTTATAAAGAAATGGTGGTTTTTTACCAAAATTTTGCCTCTAGTTCATTAGGAGATAGACTCTACAAAGGTTACTGTAATGTGAAGTGAAATGAAATCCTACACAACTGTGATAAAAGTATACGAATACACCTGTTAGAACAATTGGAAATAGTTAAACATAACAATGCCGGTATCGGCTTGTTAAATGACCAAATAAACGTCTCAAGCTCGCCCAGCTGAACCGATTTCGCTAATACTTTTTTTATAATATACCTTGAAGTACGAGGCTAGTTCTTACGGAGAGAAAAAGTTAAAAAAATGCCTGAAAAAGTCTAAAAAGAACACTTTTCTATACTCCTATACGAACGATTCTTAAAAGTCAATTTGAACTTTAATATCATACCGTAAAGTTCAAGTGTTAGTGGAGAGGTTCAGGAAGGCAAAACCATTGACTGGTATCGAACATATACTGATGTCAATATTTATAAGATGGTAACACCAGTCAAACACGAATTGTCTGTTGGTAAATTGTCAATTGTAATGTAAACGTCTCTCGGGAACGGGAACAGGGATAGTAGAAGTAAATAGTAAGTAGCCCAACGTTCGGGCTGGACACCGTCTGCGGGTTCCACTAGTTTTTAAATAAATATAAATTTATTATTATCTTATTCTCTATCCAGCTCTTGACCAAACAGCCAAATAAGTGATTTATTAATTACTTTGTATAGAAATTTGTGATTATTTTTTTATTGTTAGATGTTTTCTTAAGAATAGTGCCATTCTTCTTTTCTGATCCATTCCATATAAGGCTTTTTATGGATGAGATCAATCAACTGTGTACAAATAGGATCCGTCTTAGCAAGAGTGATACTAAAATACCTACAACGCCAGTTAGCAGGAATGCTTATAAGCAATATGCGTGTATATAGCTGGAAGAAATAGTAGATTATTATTGCACCGAGCGCAAAGTGAGTCATTAATGAACGAGTGCATTAATTACTCACTGCAGCAAGGTGCGTAAATTACTTATCATTCAACTACATTGTTGTCATTTTAAAAACTTTTTTAGCTTAATATTTTATATCAAAGTTTTACAATTATATATAATGCGCGCCGCTTATTTCTTTTTTTTTCTATTCATTTAGTAGGTTTTTATTTTCAGCCAATATTTTCTTGATCCCATGCAATTTCATTTAAAATAAATGAAATTTAACGACGGACATTTAACCTCTGTGATGAATTTATATGACAATACAAAACAGTGAAGTAATAAAACTTCATACAACATTACTGCACTGTTTTGGTTCTAAGCAGAAGAGGCGTCTTTTGTCATCGATTATGTAGTGAGCAATAACTGCGTAGTTGGAAGAAAAAATATTTAAGCAATTACATAACATGTAGTAAAATTCTTCTGTATAAAATTTCAGAATCGCGTGTGCTGTACGCTACAGTTTATTGCTGTTTCCAACCGTGACATCAAAGCGAATTTCGATTTACAACCAGAACTGAGGTATTTATTAACAACCGAACTATTTACGATTCTAGTCGTCAACTAACTCACGCACAGGAAAATTCTATCCTATACGATTTCATTATAATAAATCTCCACGCAAGAATTATGTAGGCAGATGCAATCAAAACTGGATTGAGCGGATAATGTCCGTGGTCAAACCGATCTTGATGTTCCCACAAATCGCGACCGGGGCCAAAGTTTATGCGCAATAGAGTTTGAGTTGCAATTAATATATATTAAGGATACAAAATACTTCAAAATTGTCTCTTTCTACTTCATTCTAGCGTTACTCCGGTTTAGTACCGAGGTCCGCTTAGATTGCAGAGGATGTGGCTGTGAGGCGAGTTAAGATGACCGATTGCCATCTGACGTCATCCTCGGAACCCCCACGATCTTTTCACATTAGTAGTTTAGGGACACCCTAACAAATAAAGCAGAGACCGGAAAGTGTACACTTATCATACGTGTGATGTTTACCATATATTACAGGTGGTAAAAACTGGCTAATTATGATCAATACGTCGCGGCTAAGCCGACGTTAAATTACAGGCTATTGCCAGAATCGTCGGCGGCTCGCGATTTGCTAGCTCACCATTTTCTTGTAAATTAGCGCACATTTCACATTAATAGTGTATAGGGAATAACACATTACACTTAAAGGAACAGGAAAAATGACATACTATGTTTGTAAATATGATTATTATATTTTACCTGGCAAGACAGCTCTGGTAAAACAATATTTTTGTTATCATTTATCAAATTGGCAGTATATTGATAAAAATAATTGACACCTACATCACTTCAATATACAAACGTAAATCTAGATCAGATTTTCTCTTGAGAATTTCGTAATATCGCTTTCATTTAAAGGCAGAGAGCAGTTCTCCTATCTCTACTTATTTCCATGACGGACGATATTCACGATATGATAATGCATATCAGAAACAACAGTAAATTAACTTAAGAGGGAAATAAAATTAACATAACTGTTTGCATTTTATTTAAACGGCAAAACGGAACGGAGCCATGAGCATTACTCTTGTAAATTTACATACAAACATGTCTCACTTCGCAGCGCAACTCATGGAAACCCGAGCTCGGCGTAATTTTCTTCGTGCTAGAAAACGTTACATTTAATTATTTAATTTGCAATTCAAAATAAAATGTGGACACGACAAAATAATTAAAACATTAAACGAAGACATTATGTTCATTAGCCCTTAGGCTGTTTAAAACAAAACACGTTATAATAAGGAGTCATTTGAAAATGCACACGGCTTAACAACTCACTCACGCCTTAATGCAAGATTATACAAATAGAAATAACAGTAGTAAATTTTACTATTTGAATTCTAGAGACTATCTTGAAGTTAAATTCGAAATTTCTTTATTCAAGTAGCCCTTTTTAGGGTTCCGTAGTCTCATATAAGGAACTCTATATATATATATATATATAGATAGTTTTGCCTTGTCCGTCCGTCTGTCCACAAGGTGGTCTCCCTGAGGTTTCCCAACTAGTAGATGTAGAGGCTTGAAATTTTCTATGTCGATAGTACATGCTAAAAACTCACTAGGAAAATTATTTTGAACGACCGAGACCTTTGAAGTTATTTAACAAATATCCTTATTGCGTATCAGATATGGATCTATATAAGTGTGTCTTCACACGCTCTTGGCCACTTTGTATTTAAATGCACTTTACAAATATATACACTCTAAATATAAATGCACTTTACACTTTACATATAAATGAAATATAATTTGTTATTAATATATATTTTGATTATAAAGTATTCAACTTAAAAGCCAAGTTCTCCTTCTGTCTTAAAAGCGAAGTTTTATGAACATAATTCTAAAACGATATTTAAAATTCTTAAGTTAATAGTTAAATTTTAACAATTGCCCTTAATGTGGGGCGGACCTTAACTTCGCTAAAGGTAAAGCCACACTACGCACATTTAAAGTCAGAAAATAGGTGCTAAGTGTAGTATAAGAAAGTAGAGCCAAGTTATGAAACTTAAACTTGGGAAGTAACGTCGTACCGCCAAAAGTTAGACTTCTACGCTTTCGCAACTTCATTAAGTCGCCATAGGAACAGACGGACGTGTACTTAATAGTCCTATGTATTTATATACTTGTACAAGGAAGGAGGAAACACTGGCAGTGTAGGTGAGTTGAAGTGGCCACTTTATAGATACCTCTTAAACCTACCCCTGGGTCACAAGTCCCAGGCACTGCTTTGGTTCCTTCCTTTGCGAAGCGATGGACCCGCACGATAAATCCATGGAATGCTAAGAATCATCTCATGTAGTGAAAGAATTTTAACTCATCGTTATAAAGTCACTTAAATTTTATTTATTTGTGTAAATAAGATACGGCTTTGCACCAAACACATGTAATCCAGGCATTAAAAATTCAGCAAACCGCCGTCGGAAAATACATCCACATTAATATTTTCGCATTGTTTGCCAGCAGGCGCGGGTGGGGGCAGATGTGTTATTTGATCAAGCGGGGTAAACATGACACGCGTATGTTGCAAAAACAATTTCGGAATTTTCATCAGCTCCCGTGAATTGATAACCCAATTCTCCCTTAATTTCCTTGTTAGTTCGCAGGATGATCCCGGCCATCGTAATTAATATGATGAAACGTGTCGTGTCATTGCTATTTTCCGCCTGATTGCTCGGTGCGCGACGTGCAGTTATTGCGTATTACATTTTCCCCGCACTCGCCATGTCATAACGCACGGGTGCGTATACAATGAAGTGGAGTGTTCCTAAGGTTTGCGACAAAATCTGCTTGTAGTATTGTCCTTTTTGCCTACTCCAAAGAGAGACGCAAATTCCTAACCATAGCAAGTCTAGTATTATAGTTTATAGTTAGAAAAAAAGGCTTATTCCCACGGGCGAAACTTTCGAATTGGTTTAGATTCACTATTTCTGCACACTAAAGGTTTTCGATTTATATTCTTCTTAGTGATTTTAGGCTGGATAACCCAAAACAAGGACGCGCAAAACCAATTTGCTCTGCATCAGCCGACTAATTTTAGAATAGAGACGTGATCCGTAAGCGAACACATATACATAGCAATATTTTATGTATATATTCGTTTAATTATTTCTCTTTAATAGTTCTAGCTCGTGCAAGCGGAAACTTTTATCACAGGTCTTGGACGACACTGCATATAGTATCACGATTTTATACAAATTATCGTTTCTTTCCCAAATTTACTTTGAAAAATAAACAAAATCATCGAGATTCTTTCTAAAAACCTTAAGGTGTTCATTTTAATATCATTGCTTCACGCGAACACAAATATAATATTATTATTATGCCGGAGCCCGTCATAGCTTCATTTGAATGATCAGGTAGTGCGGCCGGGGACTTTGTTCAACTGTGCAAAGTTTTATAGTACTTGGTGGATTTCAAGGTCAAAAATGTACAAAGACTTTGAGCCATGTCTGACTCCGGGGTTATACACAACGCAAATATTAACCCAAACTAATGAATTCTTGACATTTGCGCGCACAAAAAAACCGAATATTTTTTGTCTATTGATCTATGCGGCTGTTGAAATCTCGTTAGAGCCTTGACATCATGGCTCTAAGCGTCGAAAGAAACTATAATTTGTCTCGTAGACAAACCACAAAAAATACTGATCCATCCTACATTCTGTAACGTTTTTAGTGAAACTAAATTGCTTAAGGTTTTAAATAAAAAATTTTTTTATAATTTAGTGAAAAATTAGAGTCACATAATTTTACCATCTTTACTTTCTAAAAGCAAAAACTCAATTTATGAATACAAAAAAAAAGTTAAACCCGAATGCCATTTATAGTAAGACTAGCAGTGCACGCGTCTACGCCCGCGTAAAATTATGTAAAAAAAAATAATTCATTTTTAGCGTGATTATATACATACAGCCTATAGCTTTCCTCGATAAATGGGCTATCTAATACTGAAGGATTTTTTTAAATCGGACCAGTAGTTCCTGAGATTAGCGCGTTCAAGGAAACAAACATATAAACTCTTCAGCTTTATATATTAGCATAGATGTAGATATAGAGGTCTTTAGTAGATATAGAGGTTTTAAAGGTCTTCTATCTCTATGTTGAATCGGTTTGGATAATCGGAGACGATAGAAAAGCAACAGCGGAAACTTTGATCTCCGGTTTCATATTAAGGCTCGAAGGCAAAATTGCGTTATATAACTACGTTTCCCCAAGATGCAACTTGGGAAAGGTAATTCGTGCATATAATACGGATGTCTATTGGCTAGGTTACTGCCGCACTTTACTCGGTGAATGAACATGTCGGTTACAGTAATAGGGAATAAAGAGATGAGACAAATTTCTTAGCTTTCTATGGATTCACCGTGCGGGTGCCGGTTTATCGCGTTCCAGAGGAAGGAACCATATCAGTGCCTGGGATTTGCGACTAAGGTGTAGATTCAAGAGTTCTCTTTAAAGTGGCCAATAACACTCACCTTCACTGCCAGTGTTCCCACCCCTGCCTAGCCAAATCTGGTATGATCCAACTAGTACCATGTGAAAGATACTGACTACAGTTACGTATAGTACCACATTCTCATCAGCAATTTATGGCTATTAATCCACTATACGCCATATATTCACGATACGCTCGCGCCTCTATATCATTCCTTTATAGCGGCGTACAAAGGCAAAGAAGCCTTGTTCCCTTTGTCCCGTAGCTACGCCAAGCTAAGTAGGCACAAACAAAGCGGTTCAGTCCTGACGCATCTGGGTCACTGCATGCTCTATGGAACACGCCTGGCGGCAAATCCTATAAGGCGAAGTAAATCGCTTAATTCGAGCCTACACTGAGTAACGCTGGAATTTTTAATGAGATACAAGAGAGCGGCAGCTGTTAAAAAATTACAAGGCTTAAGCATAAAATCAAGACTGAAATGCGATCAAGCACTTTGTACACGCCCGTAATGGTAAAATAAAATGTTAAAGCCTAAGTTTTCATTAAGTTAAAGCCTAAACTTTTTTAAGAAAATATGTGATAGATTTCCTTAGATGTTTATTAGTGTAAAAACATCTTATGAATCGATACTAATATATAAAGCTGAAGAGTTTGTTTGTTTGAAGGCGCAAATCTCAGAAACTACTGGTACGATTTGAATAATTCTTTCAGCGTTATATAGCCCATTTATCGAGGAATATATATCATACCACTAAAATTTAATCTATTTATTTTTACCTAATTTTACGCGGACGAAGTCGCGGGGACAACTTAGTGGTAAAATAAAATATTGAAGCCTAATTTTCCTTAGTAAACATGTGACAGATTTCATAAGTTGTTATGTGAAAAAATCTTGAATTTATTTTTAATAAGCATGTCGTTTGTCCAAAGGTTTTAAGAAAGGAAAGCCGAAAGCGTTGTCTTTGAGTGACATCACCATTGTGTCATATGCACGGTTGCAATGCGGATAAGGAAGTTATCCTCCACTTGTTTTCATAAAATAAATTCGGAGTATTGGTGCGCTGAGGACATGGCCGCGTGATTTCTCGTCCGTCTTACAAGGAATATAAATATGTATGTAACGAGTAATATTTTCTAAGAAACGATGTTTCGACACAACCCTCTTATCCAACGTATCTTCTTTGATCTATCAACTATGCAGCCTTGGAGCTTCGTAATAAAGGAATTTAAGGATAGATGGTAGATAAGCATGTTATCATAAATTGCCTTACTGGCTTCCCACTGTGGAAGCAAATTAGAAAATATATTAACATCAAAAGAAACGAACCACATATTTCTTCTTCTTCCTAGCGTTATCACGGTCTAGTGTCAGGGCCATAGATTGCAGGAGATGTGGCTTTGAGGCGCACTTTGCGGAGATGACACAATCTCTACAATCTCACGCCGATCTATGTAAAAAAAAACATCTTCTACCTAGCGTTATCGCGGTCTAGTACAAGGGTATGGTTAAATTGCACTGGATGTGGTTGTGGGGAGAGTTAAGATGGCCGACTGCCGTCTGACGTCATCCACGGAATCCCCACACTCTCACGACTAATATTAATCAGTAACATTAATCGGGGCCCACTGTTTTACATGCGTTCCAAAATACGGTAGAGGTCGAATATTTGAAAATCTTTGTTAGAATTGGTCACCCATGTTTCACCCGGCCGCGATAAGAGCTACTTAACCTAGAGATCGACTCAAATGCCGGCCACTGATTAAGCTACGACCTCCTTAAGTGCTCCTTATATATATATTTATAATACTAGCAATATTTTTTAGGTAGGAATGTCTAATATTTCCGGTTCCCCTACAGCTATAATTAAATTAAAACTGTGTCCGGAGTGGGTGCGAAAATATCTCAGCGGCTTCGAGGTTTAAACCGGATACCTTCTTTTGGTATCTCAGTTCATCTCTGTACCCCGCGACTCCGTGGGCCACTCTTATGACTTAGGAGTATGAAAAATACATAGATAGTAGCCGATTCTCCGATCTATTGAATATGCATATAAAATTTCACAAAAATCGGTCAAGCCGTTTCGGAGGAGTATGGTAACTTAACATTGTGACACGAAAATTATATATATGTATAAGATATATATAAAAATAAATCGCAAAATTTATTGGTAAGCGCATAACTCAACAACGCCTGCACCAATTTTACCAATTCTTTTTTTAAACGTTTGTTGAAGTCCAAGGATGGTTTTTTACGGCGAGAAAAATCGAATAATTATTAATAATAATAATTTTTCATTTATTTCTTTGTTCTTTGTATTAGTAACATTTGCCTTAGAAGTATGTTTGTATACAAAAATATAAATAAAAATAAGTTAAATCACGAATATTGTCGGGAAACGCTAAAAACAGCCCTTTTCGTTTTCCCATACAAACGTTTTCAACTAAAATGTAGAGTCAATTTGAACTTTATTGCTATTCGATAAAGTTCATATTAAATTACAAGCACTCACTATTGTCTAAGCAATGTAGGTATGTTCATAACGTCAAAGAGCCAATTTGCACTTTATTACTGTTGCAAAAAGCAAAAACAATTCGTAGTCATTACTAATAATACGGGAACGGGGACGATATAGGATAATATAAGTAAATAATAAGGAAGCCTAACGTTCGGGCAGGACATCGTCTGCCGAGTCCGCTAGTAAGATATATATTTGGAAACTCACCAGGATAGAAATCGTGTGACTTTGACATCTTGACCCTCGCCCCGGTGTCCTTCTGCAGTTGCGCGATGGTCTCGCCGCCTTTGCCGATGATCGCGCCGGCTACCATGGACGGCACCAGAACTTTGAAGTGGTACGTCGGCTCCACCGCTGGTAAAGAGGATTACATTAGTTACACCATGAAGATGAACATACGCGCGATGTCTTCAAACTTGATATAGGATTATAATCTCAAAATTTAATAATACAATATTAATATTTTTGCGAAATTAGATTCGACAAGCAAGGTTCCGTATATCTCTATATATTTCCTAATTTATAGTTTATATCAATAATAACTATAACAAAATTTAATATTAAATAACTTTGTATATAAAAAGCGACTGTACAAGCCACTCTAGTTCTAACCCTAGCGCTGGAGCAACTTAATTTATATTGAAACTTACAGGATAAAAATTCTCAGAAACTTGAGGAATCGAATATTGCTTTTAAGGGTTCTATTCTTCTTACTAGGCCTAAAACGCTCTTCATTCGGTGTTTAATTCTTTTTATAGAGCTGTCTCTATAATGACAATGAACTGCGATTGATTATAATCGAGGATATACGAAGAATCCTATTTTCAACGTTAAGTCCATACGGACATCAAACAAAATATACGTAAAAATATATACAATACATTGAATTGAAAATAAAAACCAAATCAATGAATAAAATGCTTTATCAACTGCAGATCAATTAAATAACATAAAAAAATGTATGTAACCATCGCAACAAACTTTTACTATTAAAAACGGAACCATAAATGTCTAAAGAAGGGAATTTTATATAAAAATTTTATAACTGGAGAATAATGTCGAGTATTTTAGCTGGCTATTGTTATTGGTATAAAGAAAGTTAATAAAAATAAAAATGCCAAGAGCTATGCGGGGGCTTATTCGAACCCCCTCCAGAGGAGTTCCCGAGCGACGTCACGCTCGATAGCAAACTGCAGAAATCACGCGAAAGAAACACGCGACAACCAACAGTCGGCCGCTACTAAGGGCTTAAGCAAATATTTAACAAAGGCGTCAACCTTTTTCGTTCACCGTCCCTCGAAGCTTTACTATGGACTTCATATACAATATAATAATGAAAACCAGCAATGGAAAGTGATATTTTTTTATGTACTAGTGTTTTACAAGCGATGGTATTAAGGCTTTAGTAGACGACACAAGGCGACATGTCAATAGCTCTGTTTATTTTTAAAGCGCCGTCTTATCTAATAAAACGGGAATAATAACTCACAGTAGACAGTGTGTATCACGCGACTACGCTCGTGCTACGTATCAGCGGTATGCAAATGTTATTATTCTTTAACACATAATGGGGCGTTGCTGACGTGGTTTATAGTGTGCTAATGAGTTAAGTGGGGAATTATAATTTCTATAAAACCTTTTGTTTCGGTCGCGTGATAATGCTGATAAGGGGTCTTAGTATAAACATGGATTGGCTTTAAAGAAATTGATGTCAATTATATTATTTATGGTACTTTAATAATTAAAAGGAGCAGGAAGGGAATAACGATGTTTCTCTTTCTTAACATAGTATTGCCAAATTCAAATTCAAATCTAATTTATTCACTTAGGTTTTTTACAACACTTATGAAAGTCATTTATAGCATATTTTTTTTTAATAATGTGTGACATCCTGGTAATAATTATTATTAATAATAATAATAAACTGGGATACTTCTTTTACCCTACAGAAGACTAAAGACAAACTATATCATTTGCGTGTTATGTTCGTCTTAGTCAGTAGAGTTCCAATTACAAGGAAATTTCAAAATGCAAAATCTTACAAAACCTAAAGAATTTCATTTTTTTTAATGCCGGTACCAGACACTGTTCAAAGTGTTTGTACATTTTTGTCCTTAAAGTCTACAAAGTTGTGAAAATTTTGTGCACTTACTCAAAGTCCCTGGCCACACTGCATGATCATTGAAATGATCATTCAAATGAAGCTATGTCTGGCTCCGGCTTGATAAAAACAAAAACCACACAACAAAAAGGGTCTCAGAGTAATGTGTAAATCTTTTAATTAAAAGTGTATATGAAGGCACGCTTATATAGAAGGTTCCGTATCTGATACGCGATAAGGGAATTTATAATTTGTTAGATAATTCAAAAGTTGTTGTCCAATTTCGCTCAATTTTTTTCCTAATATTGAGGAGGTCGTGGCTTAATCAGTTGTCGACATTTGCGTCGATCGCTAGGTTAAGTAGCTGTCACTGCGACCGGTCGAAAGATGGGTGACCCATTCTAGCACTGGTTTATATTTGATATCCGACCTCCTCCGTGTTTCGGAGGACACGTGAAAGAGTGAGACCCGATTAATGTCACTGAGTGATAGTGATATTAGTCGTACGGTTGTAGAGATCGTGGGGTCCGGAGGATGACGACAGATGGCAATCGGTCATCTTAACTCGCCCCATATTTCAATTTCTAATTTATTAACTTTGTACGTATTAACTTCAAATTTCGCAGTCGCTGTCTGTCCGTTACTATGTATGCTCAAATCTTTAAAACTACGCAACGGATTTTGAAGCGGTTTTTTTTTAAAGAGATACTGATTCAAGAGAAAGGTTTATATGAATAATACATTTACATATGTTTTAGAAGATTCAAGCTAAGGATTTCAATGATTTGTAGCGAGATGTTGTAAAAAATGTACTTTTATATAGAATAATTTTTAGTACAGGATATCACTCGATTTTAATTAAGTGAGAGTAGAACGGTCCTCAAACGCTTCGTCTTATGAGACGAGCACTAAGAAGCAACATATTATATTCGAAGAAAAGACTTAATCTGGCCATGTCATAAAACTCTTTCTTTTACCCACCAAAGGTTTTAGTAGGCAATAATAAAATTCACCACACCACCCCCCTCCGGAGAGGTTTAATTCAAGTTCTTAAATGTAACTCGTCTGCCAATCTAAAATAATTCTATCAGATAAAAGATGTTATGACACTCTGTGGTCATTTCTAACATCGTCACTTTATTGCAAATAAATGCTTTGTGATCATATTTTATCAAGATTCAAGTGAAATATGACATTTTAACCTATGAAAATGTAGACTGTAATGCTTAAACACCACTTTCCAAGGCCTACCGTTCGTATCTTGAACAATTTGATAAATAATTATCGTATTTATGAATACTCATTTTTGTAATGTTCATACAATTAAATGAATTTCTTTTTACCTTCTTGCCTTGATCAGTCAATGTTCACCACTGAGAGATTACTGTTTATATCAATGCTTGCACATCTAATAAAGATGTAAGTTGTCGCGGAAACAAATCGCGAATGCCTTTGAAAATTACGGTCGCCGCTTAATTCTATTGCTTGAGTACTTAATTCACTTGGTTGAGAAAAGTTAAGCGTTTGTAATTAGCGTGACGAGGGTACATAAAAGACATGTCTCTTTCGTGAAACTAGCTCTGATTGACAACTGACAAGCTAAGCCAATAGATCTGGGATCGTATATTTCAGAGCGTTATAATATAGATAGAAGAAGAACCAGTTTATAGAATATCTCTTTAAACGTAATTCTCTTCCAGGAAGACCCAAAATTACATCGTAAAGATTGAAATTAAAATAATGTTTTTTCAACCAGTCACCAATGCCGCACGCTGAGGCGTGTAACGATGTATATATAATTATAAAACAACTTAGTTACTTTTTGGTCTCTAATCAATGGAATTTTATATTTGATAGTAACTTTTGATTTGACAAAAACCTTAAAGTCAAGCAATATGTCGCTTATTCTGTATTAAAATCAAAACCTCCTTTTGATGATCATACAAATAAATTCGATCACTATTTCTTATATCTATTTTACCTTGCCAACACTTTACATTTTTTCCTTTCATTGTGCTGCTTGCTTTTTGTACGTTAAAATTAAAACCAATCGAAGAGGAAACTGAAACATTTTTTGTATCGCGCTTTTGAAATGAATTTTTCAATGGACGCTCATATTTCCACGAGTGCATCTTTTTAAGTAAAATAGATCAAAATGCAAAATTGATACTTTAATAACGTAAGGATTTCAAAATAAAATAAGGGAAGTGTCATCCTGTCCATTACAGGCTTTGAATTCACACTTTTTTGAAACGTACGTGACTCTGAGTTCCTTGCATCTAATCATTTTTAAGTCCAACTTCTCCTTCAGCCTCTCTGAAGACTAAGAACCTCATTATGCCAAGTGCCGGTGGGATTCCAGACTTTGCGTGGCTATTTTCGCATATAATCCAGACAAAAGTTAATTATTGAACGGAAGTACAAGTTATAGATAAAGTATTCCTAGTATTCTTTTTTTTTGGATATGCAAAATAACAAAGGCACTGTGGCAATTTAGGCATGGTGGTAATGTAGGCACGTTGGTAATTTAGGCACAGTGGTAATGTAGACACGGCAGTAATTTAGGCACGGTAGTAATGTAGGCACGGTGGTAATGTAGGCACGGTAATAATTTAGGCATGGTGATAATGTATACACGGTGGTAATGTATGTACGGTAGTAATGTCGGCACGGTGGTAATGTAGGCACAGTGGTAATGTAGGCACGGTGGTAATATAGGCGTGGTGATAATTTAGACACGATGAAGGAACTTTCACAGATGGGATGCATACTTCGAACTAGAATTCTCGTTACGCCTCGCCAAGTTTCTTGTATAATTTCCATTGTTATTTTTTTTATAAGTCCAATTTGTAATCCGAAACTGCCGGACCAATTTAGACAGAACTCCTACAGGCCGATAGCTGATACAGCAAGAAATAACATAGGCTACTTTACTTCGAGAGAAATATTTAAAATTCCGCACAAAATATAAAATCCCCCAAAATTTTACAAAATCACTAAAATCGTGGGTTTCAAATTGTAATTAATAAAAATACTATCACTAAAAGGATAAACTAATTTTTTTTAGAGAATTTAAGACATATTCATGCATCATGTATTTACTCTGTTCATAATGGACCAGTTTTAAGTTTCCTCTCTGTGCATGTTTCGACCCAAGGTTTAGTACATTGTCTGCTTATTTAAGTAAATATAATTACCATTTTCAAAATTGTAATTACATCTATTCGTATAATTAAACCCAAATAAACAAAAGACACAAGAACTCAAACAAGAAAATTGTATGTTATTTTAATGAAAAAATATTTTTAAAAACTAATTTTAAGGCCTAAACCTTTTAAACCAATGAATTTCCTGCTAGTACTTTTCGATGGACTAACTTTTCCTAATCAGTGTTGACTAGTTTTCTTGTCCTAGCTTTCAAAATATTTGACAGAAATCACAAGACTTTATCAAAGTATATTTTACATCTTCAATTAGTTTGCATCGCCCTACGTTAGTACACAAAATTTTCTTCAAACATACTCAACGTTCGGCAATTTTCTTTCTGAGAATATGGTAAAGCATATAAGAAAATAACCTATTCTTATATACTTCAACATTAAAAAGAACCTTGGGCAGAGAAACGAAATTTAAAGGTAAACGGTACTGATGACTGATTTTCATAAAAATATTCATACATATAAAAATAATTATAAATTAAAAAAAAAAACAGTGGATTAATCCGTAATTAAGGTTAAAGTTCAAATATTGCACAATAATCATGATTAAACTATTTCCTATTTACTCTATTACGTTAAGATGAACTCGCACTAGGTTATTTACCTGCGTTAGTCATGTACTCGGAGATGCGTTCCGGTGCTCTTGTATAAATAGGTTGTGTCTGCCCAATATACGAGCACATTGTTCTAACGGCCATCATGAACACAGTGAGTAGACCTAGCATTGCTTAATTTGCTTATAAAACTTATTTTATTTAAAGTGTTCTAAGAAATTTCAAAAAATTCTTCTCCATCTTCCTTCGTATCTTTCCGAGAACTGGTTAGATTCACTACGGGTACGCTACGCCGGACTGCCTTAGCTGCAATAGCAGCTCGGGGTCGGTCCGGGGGGTCCGATATAGGGGGAGTGACAATAGTCACTCCCCCCCTATATCGCCCGTGACAGTAGTAACTGAATCCTTTTTCACACATGCACGCTTTTGTTTATTATGTTTATATATTTTGTTTACTAGCTAACACTTATGTTATTAATCTAGATACTATACTAATTTAATTTTTGCACAGGCTAAAGAGCTGGTCACCCTTAACACAGATATTTAAATCTAGCTAGGGTGACCACTTTTTCAACTTGTTATTTGTGCCAAGATAACAATTTTGTATTCTAGTTAAGATAAATTTTATGTAAAACTTGATAACACAATAAAGAACTATTCTATTCTTTTTAGGGTTCCGTAGTCCTACGAGGAACCCTTTTATCTGCCTGTCCGTCCGTACGTCCGTCTGTCTAACTAACATCTACAATTGTGAAAATAACTGCTGTAGGTTGCAATTGTATGTATTGTATATAATTACGGCTTAATAATAACGGCTTGTTTTTATTTAATCGTCTTCGGTATTCCAAAATACGTAATAAGTATCTTGTGGACAAGCAAGCTACACATAAGATATAGACTAAGGTCTGCATCGAAACTTTACACGTCTATTTAGTTTTAAAAAAAGTTGTAAAGTATTTAAAAGCCCTATGAAAAAAAAACCTGTCGTCTAGCTAAAAATAAAATGGACGCGAGCAACAATGAGATTTTACGTGGAATAATATCGAAAGAGTGACACTCGCTCGATGCATGCTAAAACCTCTCGACGGGCACTACAGTGAAATTTTGCCTCACTTTTTCAAAGGCTTGCGAGTGATGCAGTTGTTTTAAGCCTGACTGTACGCCACTTTTGAATTTTTTACCTTGGCTTTTATTTCACGGCTATTACTGTTTACATACGCAGGTATTTTTATAAGAGTTTTAGTACACACACACCAGAAGGTAGTTGAAAAATATGAGCAGTTAGTTGCTAAGCGTTTGAAATGGGGGTATATCAAAATAATTTTTAAAATATTGGGACAAAAAGTATATTTAGTACCTAAGCGGGAAAAAGATTAATAAAATATGAACACTTGGAAGTTTTTAAGAAGAAGACATTTAAAAAGAACTGTGATGATATCGGGGACGGACAGTCATATTTTAATAAAATTTTCCTAACAGAAGAGGCAGAAGGTATAGACAAAAAAAAATCATCGTAATGCGAAACGGCTGTTTGTGATTCCTAAAATAGACGGAGAGGAAACATTAGATGAAATCATAATTACCTAAGACGTAGAGACCTCGAATTATCATATTAATAACACCCAGCTTGTCCAATGTAAACCAACAAAGTCTTAACAAGGAAATTATTAATTCACTCGAAAGTGAAATGGTACCCCGGAAGGTTGAAACTTGTTACCCTATAATAACATACTTACTTAGTTGGAAATTCAGGAATTTATAATTAGTAAGTCTAACTACATTTCCTTTTTTTTTAAAGTCAAATTGAAATGATCTATAGAAGGCGCGGCGCTAGCGGTATACGCCTTGCCTTCTACTACCTTAAAATAAATAAGAACAATTAAAACCTAAATTTCTAATAATAACAAAAATAAATGACGCCCCCCCCCCCCTCAAAATGTAAAAACTCAATTAACCTGTAAATACATAATTAGATTTAAAAATATAATAAAAAACTATAAATAAAAGATCTTTATCTTTACATAGTACAAAACAAAGCCAAAGTAGATCTTTTTAACTAAGCAACGTAATTTTTATGCGATCTGATAAACAGAGAGACGCAAGAGACGTACTACGTTTATTTTGAAAAATTGTTACAGTGTAATTTGTGATGTTGTAAGGCGTTAAATTAATAGAATGCAAAAAAATATATATATTAATACAAAAATAACAAACCGAGAAAGCTTAATAATCTTTCAAAGTTACAAAGTAAACATAATAATTGTAAAAACATGTACTTGAAGATAAAAAAAAATTGTTGTCTGTAAAGTCTGTTTACGGACGATAATTTTACGTGATAACGCCGATCGTGCCCCTGTATCGCTTATTCCGCGCTCTCGTTTACCCACTCGGCTCAATCGGAACGTGACAATGAGTCATGATCTTTCGTGCGTGCAGCCGGCATTCATCGATTTATAAGACGCTATTACGTCATAAAAATCTATTAATTTATTTTTGTTAAGAAAATGATTTGATAGTCGGCCATGAAAGTGATTTACCATTTTGGATGTCAGTTCCTAGTTAAAGAAAATTTTACTTAGGGTTATTGTTAAAAAGAACGTAATGCAAAACAAGCAAAAATGAGCCTTTTAACTAATTGACGTGCAAACGACATTCGACCTTAGTGTGGCAAACCAATTTCTTGATCGACATTACGTAGCCGTCATTGTTACCTAGCCGTCATGTCGTGGTCTACTTCGCTATACGCTTATGGCTTGTATCCCAAAACATTTTAACAGGTGTGACGTATAAAGATTGAGATCAACTGGTTCTGGGGCTGGTAGTGACGTAGATTAAATTCCTGGTTAAGTTGAAGATAATAAGGTCCGTGATGGCCTCTTAAAATCAGTGAGCCAGACCTGGCTACGCGTTTTTTGTGACTGAGTGATTTAGAAAGAAAAATATAAACTATCTTGTTTCATTAGAAAATTAATATATTTTAATAAAGGTTATTGGTTTAGAGTGGTACAGTTGAAACAAGAGAGTAATAACAAAATTATTTCATTTATTGTTAATTGTAATTTTTATAATTAAAAGTTAATGAAATAAAAATGGCCAAGAACGTGTCAAGACACGCTTATATAGAAGGGTTCCGTATCTAATACGCATTAAAATCACTCTTATTTTTACCTCGGCGCTCAACAGTTACGGGTATGAACTCGCCGATCCCACGAGCCGGTACATTCTTTAAGTGTGTCTGTTTTTGTTTCTTTTTTTTCCACTTAGCTCTATGGTGTATGATGTGTTTACCTCTAAGTAGCTTAACATTTTGCCTGCCTAAATTGCCTATGTTTTAAATGTATTAAGCTGTTGGTAAACCCAATAAAATAACAAAAAAATAAAAAAAATAAACTCGCCATCCGACGTCATCCTCGGAACCCCCACGATGTCTAAAACCTTACGACTAATATCACAATGTAATATTATTCGGGTCCCACTATTTCACGTGCCTTCCGAAATACGAGGAGGTCGGATATCAAATATAAACCACTGCTAGAATAAGTCACAGCATGTTAGGTTCACATTTATAAGGTATCAATTCTAACTTAGATTTTAAGAATGTTTCCATGTATTTAGTGAAAAAATGAATATCAGTTTTGTAAACTTTAAAAAAAAAAGTACCTCCCAAGTAAGCCGTAACTCCAAGTTCCCATCTTTACAGTACAGCGTTACAAACTATTTAATTGCATTATAGCATTCACTTTTTATTATATTATGGTATACAATAATGTAATCGTCATTATTGAATATATAATTGTAAACACAAATGTGTTATATAATGACGATTTTATTACAATTCACATGTTTGTAACGCTCTACTGTGAAGTTGGGAATTCGAAGTTACAACAATTTACGTGTCGATATATTTTCGTCCCTTTATTTCCCCTTTCGTAGTGATTTGTAATAAAGCAAATCCATACGTTACTTCGCAAATAACACAAGGTATCGATATATGTTCCTCTCTTTATTTCCGTTTTCGTAGTGATTTGTAATAAAGCGAATCCATACGTTACTTCGAAAATAACACACAGTTTGACTATCATAAACTCGAGGAAGCATAAAAAATAGTGAGGCCCATAAAATATATCTTGGTGTATCGTGGTGGAAACTGTAGTTCGCTCAGTCGTAAAGGTGACGTACGTTTGCCGATACTCCGCTCTCCCGATAAGCAAATTAGGTGCCTTTACGTCACCTTTCCCTCAATAATTTTAAGTTATAGAAATAACAAAGGTCTAATCTAAGATGATTTTTACAACTTTCATAGTACCTCTTTCTCACATAAGATCTGCGTGAAGTGGTGGCAATGCCACGTGAAATTATGGTATTGTTATCGCGTTTCATTCGGTTTGTGAAAGTTCCAGGTGAACCCTATTTAAAGGCCGGCAACTCATCTGCGAGCCTTCTGGTGGTACAGATGTCCATGGGCGTCGGTAGTCACTTAGGTGATGAACCTCCTGCTCGTTTGCCTCTTATAATATAAACAAAGTCTATTTTCGTCTTTGCCGATATATCTTGTACAGATATAATTTAAATTTTTATCACCGCAGGAGATCTATGTGACTGATTGTGCTCTGAAGAGTAGGTATTCTATATATAGAAAATAATTCATATTTGATTTGTTCACGACATAACTTGAACTTGAACTCTAACGGCGGGGCCAATTAAAGTATTTTTATAATATTATATAATTCCGAGGAAAATTGTTTACGAAACAAATAGAGTTCTTCCAAAAAAATAAAATCCATCGAAATTTGTCAAAATCACTGAATTTAAGGCGGATGAATTCGTTCTCAAGTTTATGATAAAAAATTTATATTCTAAGCCAACGGAGCTGCATATAATAACTAGTAAACTTGTCTGTAAGACCATTTTCCACAAATTTGTCAGTAATATGAGCGACTTTAAAGCTATATGTGACGTCTATATCTAAGCCTTTCGTGTCTACATTATATAATTTCGTTAGAACACAGTAAATTTGTTTAAGAAAAAACAAAAGAGAACCTCATTTACTTTTGCTTCGAGGTTTCACCGTGGGAATTTTAATAACAAAACATGAAGTTAAGCTGAGAAAATAAATACAACAAAAAGCTCCGTGATTCTAGATCCAAGGAAAATATAGACTGGCTAAAATTATTATTATGAAGCTGAAGATTTCATTTAAATTGTCTAAGGATTTTAATGTTTCCCGCGACTAGGATTCGAATACGGGTAACAATAAAGCTTATTGCGATTAGATCCACTGTTCCACGAGTTGGTTACAGATGTGGATTAAATATTCGTTTGCGTTTCTTGATTAGTTTAATTTTCTGAAGTTACTTCTATTACCCACATTATTGATTCACACTAAAATTGAGTATAAAGTATTTATTCACTCTTAAGCACTTAAATACAGTTATAATTACACTATGAAATGTCTCGTTTAGTCCACTTTACATACACATATTCGTGAAAAGCAAATATAATTCTTAACTCACATTAAACTATTATTAAACTATTTTTAATTGCAGACAGTTCTGAGTACACCCGTCTCGTGACGGGTTGACGTTTGATTGATTTTAGTTTACATAACGACAGTAGCGCCACCTACCGAATTACTTTGCAAAACATCTAAAAACCCCTTGGAATATACACACAAAATTTCATCCAAATCGGTTCGGCGGTTTTGGAAGAGTAGGGTGACAAAGGTTTTGGTACGGTCGAATTATATAACTAGTGGAGCCGGCAGACGTTGTCCTGTCCGACCGTTGGGTTATTTACTATTTACTACATTCTAGTACGTTATAATGTTGTCCCCGTACCCATTTACCGTTCCCGCTCCCGGTCCATAATGGGTCACTATTTTGGCGTTATTGTCTTAAACATGAGAGATATATTCTGTCCAAACTAACAGTTTTTCCAGCGCACCCCAGAATAGCTCGCTGATGGCTGTCTTAAATAAATTAAAGTCTATGTGTTATTCTGATGTATAAACTAAATTATTGAAAAGTTTTATTGAAATCCATTCAGTAGTTTTTCCGTGAAAGAGCGTCAAACATACATCCATGTGTACAAAATTTGGCGTTTATTATATTAGTAAGATGCTAATCCGTGATCACTTAATGTCGTCTACTCTATGCATGTGTCTTCGTCTCTCTGCTCGTAATTGAGTTTTTGCAATAAAAAATTATACAAAAATGACTTTAAAAACTTAAATCTCTTTCTGTGTGTGTGTGTGTTACTAAGTAATTTTCAAAAGTTCCTCTGTTTATAAATAATATAATATGTAAATAAAACTCTCGACTCGCGTTGTTTGTCACCAAGGTCCTCCAAAACGGCTAGACCGAATTTTATGAAAAATTTTGTGCATATTGACAATCGGCTACTATGTATATTTCATACTCCTAAGGGTGGCCCACGCGGGCGAAGTCGCCTGCTACAGCTAGTATATATATAAAACCATGCATACTTGTCTATCAGCTGCGACAGGATATCCACAACGATGACGCAAAGCTCGGGATGCGCCAGTTCACCACTTTTGCTGTACTCCGGACAGTCCAAGATGACTTCATTTGAATGGACACCTGAGAACGAATTATTATAGATTATATTTCTATCCGACTTTTGAAAAAAGCAGGAGGTTTTGAAGTCGTATGGAATGGTTTACGAGGGTAAAGGCCTTTGCCCAGCAGTGGGCGCCAACACTATAGTCTTACAAATAAAACGCATTTCAACGCAGTTCGCCGATTACTCGGAGACGGCTGGACCATGGATTTGGGAAATTAAATTTTTGATTTTAAAGTGCACAAGTCCCAGGTGGTCCCGCATAAATTTTATCAAAATCGGTCCAACTGTTTTTGAGAAATCAACAAAACTCTATTAAAGTTGCGTGAATGAAGGCTTCACACGTGGCGGGAATATAGAGAACAATTTCTTTTATGTCTCCAGATTGTATTGTGACCAGAGCTGTGAGTTATTGTGTTATGAAAATAAATTTAACTGTCGTTTTTTCTATAAATTTGCTATTTTAAACGGATCTAAGGTGAAGTTGTAGAAATACGTATATAGCGCGATGAATTTTAGTCTCCCTGTTGTTTTTGTAACCTGAGCTGCAAGTTATGACCCTTATGAATTATATAACAGGTTTAAGTTGGAAATACAATTTTTGATTAAATTTACATCCAGTACAATAAAATAGTGAATCCTTTCCTTTTCAATTTAACAGATGGAATTCCAATCGCGGGAATTTTAAAAAAAAAGCAATTTATTCGTTATATTGCCCAAAATATGTCAATAATATATTGCAATTAAATTTTGTCGCTTTGGAGTTGGTACTTTTAAAATAAATAAATGGAAATAGTGAAATTATGACCAAATACAGCAATCGTATTTTATTATTGCATTACAGCGGATGAAACAAACCCGAGTTGAAAGATGAACAAGGGGCGATGTAATACAATCTAAAGTTTTGATGAATTTCTTCAAAACTGCTGTTGCCTTTTTAAGGGAGTGCTTCGGTAAAAAACTGCCATTGGACTACTTGTTTCAAAAATGGGATACATCGACGATGTGAGAAGACTTGAATGTATAAAGATTTTTTTAAGGAAAGTCGACTCCAAATAATGGGAACATGAAGGATGAAGAAAAAGAATCTACCTTTATCCTAGAGATGAACAAGGTTACTTCCAATACTTCCCCAGATGTGCAGCTCCACATTGCGACAAATTCTGTACCACTTTCAGATACTTCACCATTTAGGCAGTTCTTCTAAGGCATGTTAATGTATCGTTTATTCGCTGCCTATTACACTTTCTTTTTTAATCGTCACTGTATTCTCCACAGACTAAAGGTTTGTGCCTTATCTTCTTCTCCTTTTTTTTTTGCTTTTTGTCATCTTCGATTTTACTTATTTTTCTATAATACCAGTTTAGCACAACTTATTACACTTCATCGCTGCCTATATTTTAGGAATGGAAAAAGAAACGTATATATAAACAGCTGTAGTAATCTGTGAAGCGTCTCCACAGAGCCAGCTGGTGCTACTATTACGGTGCGTCAGATTTTCATCAGCGGCAGTCACCCGTACCAAAGTTGTTGTCTAGCTGACTTTTCATTAAACTTCGTTTTACACTCCGTCAATTCCACTTTTAACTTCTGCCTTTAATGTTTTCAAGCATAATTTAATAGTAGAAGAGTGGAACAACTATTTATCTGTTCCAATTTAAATCCTTTTATTTACTTAAAGGCGTAATGATTATTACAAAAGTATTCATAATATACTTTTTAGCTGTGCTTTTGTCAGTTTGCCCTCTTTTGTATAAAAAAATAAATCATAAAATAAAAGATTAAGGTGATTTAATAAAGTGTCTGCCAAAAATACTTATGTGGCATGTAATTTTATAAACCTAACTCGCGGTCCCCAACGGCTTTGTTTGAGAGAACAAAATTGTTTTTGAGAGATTCATCAAAAGTTTAAATTGTTAAAGCACACGCTGCCCTAGCGAGTCGTTAATCTTTCTTGTACGGTTTGCTTTAATCCCTTGTTAAACAATTTCTCGTGCAGAGAGCAGTTTGTGGCACACTTAATTCGGTCAGTCCATCTCAAGTGGGACCTTCCACGCGATCTAGTACCGTCTACTTTGCCCTGAACAACAAGGCGCTCAGTGGACAAAACTTCACATCTTGACACATTTCCGAAAAAGGTGAGAATTCGAGACTTGACTAAAGAGGATAGACGCTGCTTTATATTAAGGTCTTGTAAAATAGATTGGTTAGTGCGAAATTCTGTCCACATAGTGTCATACATATTAGTTTATTTACTGCCGATTGCGATAATTAATATTACCCATTTAGGATGGACCTTTTAATATTTAAGCTATATTGTCATGCATAAAGCCGATAAGATAGAGTAAATTACGCTAATGCCGAGAAAGTGGTACCCTTTTTTGAAACAATGTATGTGAAACTAAGGTCATAGGACGATAAGCATAGTGAATCATTGAATGAAAAAAAAATTTTTTTTCGTTTTATTTGATTATTAAAAATCCAAAATGTATGTATAGAGATTTGAAAGTTACAGAATCAAATTATGTTACTATTACCAATTTACCCTAAAAATATGAACTAAATATCATTCTGGGGTCTATTCACTAAGACCTTTGCATGAATCTATTCCGAAATATTCGGAAATTCTTTGTTATTTTCCATTTATGTTTTGTGTTCTGAACTGTACTTTGCCATTTTTATAAATATTCCTTGGTAAGCATACCAAAGTCATGATTAACAATTGTTTTCTGAAATGGGTACTACTGTTTTGGCTTATATATGTACAGTAAGTATGTTATATTTTTTGCTGTCTCTAATATATTATATTTGATAATAAAAGTAACAATTACACTGTGTATTATTTTATATATCATTTAAATCTATCACAGGTTTTAAAATTGAAATAGAATTTACTTTCTATTTTTTTTAACTTAATGTCTGAAACATATCTTTTTCAAGTTATAGGTAACGAACACAATGATTGTTAATTCGTGTTAAAATTGTAATGTAAAATTGTTGTAAATAATAATGACATTAAATTATTGTCATAAATATAGCTGGTAATTCTATTTTTTGTCTATTCTTCTCACGCCTGTGACAATAAATTGTAAATTACGCTTTTTAGTAATAGACGAATGCCAAAATTTTCAGTTCCGAGATCAATTCGCTTCGTGTTTTTCAAATTATTTACGTTATATTCGCTTAAAAAATATGGAAACGTATGACCACTCTTGTTTGTGGAACTTTATCATATAATCATGTTATATTCTACCGCACAAAAGACATTTTTAAAAGGCGTAATATTTTGAACATGTGAACTATATTATAAATTTGAAGATATAATAAAACCATCAAAATGCTTTGTATTGCAAAATTTATTTTCTTAAATTAATTACGAAATACTTAAAGATAAAATGCGTTGGATTTTCAAATTTAAGTCCTATTTCTTCTACTCGATGACTCTGCTGAAGGTCAACTATCTCTTCGTCTTTTAAGACTATGACAACAATTTTAAGCATATTAACTCCCTTTTCATTATGTCGGAGCCAGACATAGCTTCATTGGAATGACCATTTCAATGATCAATTAGAGGTAGCGCCATGCTTTTAGCCGAATTGGTCCTGCGCGTCCGGGTACCAGTACCTCTTTCTCACATGAGATCGGCGTGAAGTGGCGGTAATTTAAAATGAAAAAACTGTGCTCAGATCGAAAATGGCTTATAGCAAAAATGGCATTATTTTGTATGGACCCTGATTTTATTAAAAAACTGAGTTAAAGGTTTCGTTATATAGATTTTTTAATATTTTGGTAAGGAGACATACGTTCTGACAATCAAAAGCGAAGCTTTCGGCACATTTTCCTTTTATTTAAATACAGTGTAAACTGTTTATAAAATTGTTCGTTATAACGAAAAACTCCCTATTACGTAGAAAGTAGGTCAATTTGATTGACCCAATACATTAGTACTCTTTACAGCACAACAGAAGCCACGCTCTATAACGAATAAGTACCTCTAACTCTAAATGGTAACAAAAGTATTTAATGGTTTTGTTTATAATAAGCTTATAAAAGGCTCAGACTAAATCTTAGAGGTGCCGAAATTGCTAAGAAGGACAACTTGAGGTAGTAAAGAACTGCTTTGCGTTTGTTATTCGAACATGTATGCCTTTACTCATACATTAATTATATTGTCTTTAGGAAATGTAAGTGTCAGCTATTAAACGCGCTTGGCACCTACCTATCTTGTGTCTATTAGCAGTTTTAAGCCAAAGTTGAAACTGTCAAGATGGCTAGTAAGAGAAAAGCGTTATATGTTAACAAAAAACTTTCTGTGCTACTTGTGATAGCAGATTGGAGGTTTTTTTTCCATGTAAAGAAAACTCTCTATAACGAATAAAAATGCTCGGTCCCTTGAGATTCGTTATAAAGAGTTTACAATGTACTTTAATTATTTTACTCTTCTAAATATTAAATTACAACAATGGATTCCCATAGACGTAGATGAACGATGGAAAAAATACACTCATAAAAAAGTTAACGTAACTTGACTTTATAAATAAAACAAAAACTTGAGAATAATTAGATAATTAATAAATAATTTGCATTTAAGCAATTAGAGGGAACGTGGGTTTTGAAAAACCGATAATGGCAAAAGATAAGTCATGTATATATATTTTTTTTTTGATTTTATCTTTAATCAATTTAAATTAATTATTTGCCAGCGTATTTTAAATAAAATAGTCTCATAGTGCTGCTAGTATATTTCTACCGGCATGCCAATTATACTAAACAAAATTGTGGGTAGGAAACGTTTTTTCCTCTATATATATTGGTTCTATCCGCCTAACATGGACCAAGGACTTTTATCCAAAAGTGTTAATTTCATGTTTTTACTTAGAAAATGTTTAAAATAAGGACCAAATATTAATAAACAATTTGAGTATCTTATATCACAAGTGTATTAATTTAAAAAGAAACTAATATTAGTGTTTATAAAAAATTGTTTCTAACGATGAATAACGATATTTCTTTTCTATTTTTTTTTTGGAAACTCTCATCTTTTATTATAAACTATAATTAAAGGCATGATGACAAATTTTGAAAAATAGATTTATAATTTTCTAAAGTATCTACTATAGACAAAAACTATAATATTTCTGCAGAAATTAACGTTCGTAATTATGCAGTTTGAGTACGTTTCCCAAAATGCATATTTTTGTTTTTTTTTCTGAAAATTATTGTTTACACTCAAATGAGTCACATTTCGTCGGGGCAGGCTATTCTTTTTTCGATAAAAGTCAAAGCAGGTACCTACGAAGAATGTAACAATTTTAAAGACAACATAATATAATTTTTTTGCAAAAATATTTCTAATACAGTGTGTACATTCAATTACGTGCCATTCGTATTGAATATTTACAATATTCGGTACAACGTCCGTCGGGTCTCGCGTAAGTAAGGTTCTTTTGTAAGTTTTAATAATATTTTCACTCTGATCTGATAACACCAAGTTTTGAAACGTGTAGTCATAATGATGATTCATTGTCTGTCCAAGCTAGACTAAACTATGCGGTACTTCCTAGTATAGAATTGTAACACGCCACTGTCATACGAATTACGTCATTGACCCGTGGGGTTACGTAGAAAGGCACATGAACTTCAAACACGTGTGAAGTGAAGGCCAAATTAACAGTAACCTCAATGATAACAATCCTGTTTCAGGTGCATCGTCTTGTGGTGGTGGATGAGGAAGACAAGGTCATAGGTATAATATCCTTGTCTGACTTGTTGATGTACCTCGTGTTACGTCCCACGGGCGACTGCGAGGGCGCTAGTCTTCGTAACGAGCACGGCCCCATAGAAGAAAAGGACGAGAGTCCCTGCTCAGAGGACACCGCCAGAAATACTAAAGACGTAGACGAATAAAAAAAAATTAAAAGACGAAACCGAGTGCAGAGAGCCGTAAGTGTGGTTGGATGAAAACGTGAATATTAGTTAAGGTTTTTTGTTCTTAATATTAGTGCAGGCGTGGCTGTTTTTGCAGACGGTTGTGATCTATCAAATGTATACTGTAATGCGGTGAATCTAACTCATGATTGTTCTATCAAGCGCTGAGACAGTTTTCGGTGCGGTTCTCATGCCTACAGATTTTATCCTTAATTTTTTTCACCTTGATATTACAGAGATGTGAACCGCTTCGTTGTTTATATAACATATGTATACGCACTTTCAAAATAAAATATGCGTGTATATACGGGAATGTGCATGTATTGTGTTCCTTTCTTATAATTAAAATTAATTCGTAGAATTTTGAAATCATATCAGTAAGCGATGCTCTTCTAGTTTTAGAGTGTTGTTTAACGGCATATATGAGTTTCGATTCAATCTGAAATTCCTTATTGCATGTTATATGCTTTGAGCGGATTGGAGGAAGACCGAAAAAAGTGTATTAAGACTTTTTCAAAGCTTCTTACCTCCGCCCTTAAGGGTTCATAGAACCCTAACGTCATTTTATCTTTATGTATGACTAGACTAATTAATGTAAAATATTACATCATATTAAATTTATGTTTTTTTTTTTAATATAAAAAGATTGAAGGAAAAAATCATAAATTTTATAAGATGATTTTCAGACTCAATTTGATAGTGCATTATTTTGCGTAGTTCATCTATATGTGTATTTTGTTCATACAAGTCTCTTACTTCTTAAGGGTATTCTTGTTAAAAATCCGAGTTATAAATTGACTTTTATATATTCGCAAAAGTAGTTAATTATTATTATCACCCTTTTCTGCGTGCATATCTAATCTAATGGATGAGAAAGTTTAATATTGAAAATATGTATTACTTTAGATTAAATCTAAGCATCATAATCGCATTTATATTAATTAGCTTCTTATTCGTGTAGTATTAAAATTAAATGTACATATCAAAATGAAATTCAAAAAGTATAAATTATTTGTATGTAGCATGCATGTTCCCCTCTTTTAAGGCACCGAAACTGCCCGGCAATTGTAAACATTTATTCCATAATAATAATAATATTATGATATTTATTTGAGTACTTTGTAACTTTTAATGTACGATTTTAATGGTATGTTGAATCATTTTTTTTTAAATAGACAGATAACTTTTACTGTTGTTTGTATAACGGTCATGTTCAAACAAAGTCCAAAGCAATAAATGAGTAGTGTTTATTTTGAATTTTAGATGACTTGTATATTTTGATAAATAGGTATGTTTCCATGTTATTTTTCTTTATTTTTTTATTTTAAGTATCATTTCTGCAATTCTGGGATGCGCACCAAGATCGATACGTGAGTTTACTCGTCGGTCCACTTGTAAAGTTTAAAGCGACTAATGTTATATATCCTACTTTCAAAACAACGCGGTTAGTGAAATTAAAACTTAGTTCTACACAATCGGTTACCTCGGCTAATATACTTGTTGGAGTGTGGTTTTCATTTTTTTAAAGCATCACAATTAGTTAGTATCGTTTGTTTTTTTTTATTAAAAAAAGAAGAGGAGATACTAGTCTACAGTTCTCATATTCAAGTAATGAAGTGTGATAAACGAGCCATAGTTTAAACTAGATTTACATAATCGATGTTCTCTGTGTGTCAATGAAGCTTCTTATTATGGATACAATAGCCAACGTGTGTATATTCTTGGAGCCCATTTTTGGCCTATATATTTAAAGGCCCAGATGGTAGCCTATTGCCGTATTTGTAGCTAATAGTATTGTTCTATATACATCGTGTGAATGTTGTTAAACGTTCAGTGTACTCAATATCGTTAAGAATTAAAAGATAGAATCTAGAAACTATTTTATATATTTATCTATATTACAATGATCAAGCTCAATTCTGTCTCCTGTGCAATTCATATAGGGAAAGAGTCCTTTCGAGGGCTCAAGTTATCTTTCAAATAATAATGTGTCTAGTATAAAATTTTGTAATGTAATTTTTTCATATCATAAAAGTTTATATTTCAGTGCTTTTTTAATTATATGGAGCAAAATACAAGAACGTGCAATATAATAAGGAATTTTAAATAATAATGGAAATCTCAGTATATACAAATAAAAGAAGGATTCATATTTGAGTATCCCTTTAGAATGTTACCAAAATGCGAAAGGAATGTAAAATAATGTGTGAAAAAAGCAATTTAATAACTTTATCACTTTTAAGCTATGTTTAAAAATATTCAATTAAAAATAATCAAAAGATTGTTTGAATTGAAGCAATACGGCATAATAAAACATCAATTACTAGTATTTATTTCCACAAAAGGTATATTATTTTATTAATTAAATTAAAACAAACCTTATTCAATGTATTATATTTTTATAAACTTAAACTTTGATTTAGGTATAATGTTAACGAATCGAAAATAACTGAAAATGAAGTGATTCGATACAAAAATAATACGGGCGTCGATACAAGACATTTATGTTAAAACCTAATATCCCATAAAGGATAAATTTAATAGACTTATATCAAAAAATAGTTAAGAAGAATCAATAACAAGGAGATCATCATCACATCGTTTCAAACAAGATTTTTTAACAAACATAGTGTGGTGACGTTTCCTATGATATATAGATTTTGTAATATTTTTGCCTAATTTTACTGCAGCTATGACCGAACTGACTATACAACGAAGGGATTATCGATTATTATTGTTTAGTAAAATTCAATTTCACATTTTAATGGCATTTTTTTTGTCTATGAAAGTATGTAATTTGGAAATTATGGTTTCTCGATCTGAGTACAGAGCGTTTATTTTTTTTTATTTATGTATGCAAATAGGTTACAAAAAATCACAATTTTTTGATGAATTGTAAATAAGAAATGAACTTTATATTACCTTTATTTTTGTGTTTTATATTAACAGGTATGATGCCAACCATTTCGTAAATACACAACTGCTTAGCTCATACAAATATTCAAAAATACAAGCCTATTTTCAACCCCCAGCTTTATGATTTTTTTTAATGTTGTCAGTCCTGAGACACGCTTGAGTGGGAGTGATCATCTTGGGTTCCGTATTATACATGAGTAGATCTCAAGGTTTATCCTTTTATTCTGAACGTCGTCAATTGTTGTTGTCAATTTTACTTGGATAGTTATTTTGTAATTAGTTTATTTAAGAATTATTCCCAAATTTAACATCCTTATATAACAATAAACGTCAATACTAACTAACTAATAATGTAAATTATGATAATTTTTTAATGCGAACCGCGATACAGTTGTACATGTACATTTTGTAGAGTCTGTGTCAAGATTATTACTTTATTTTTACTCTTTTGTTAGTCATTTTTTTTTTAATAAAAATCTACAACATGCAAATTTTTCTATCAGGCATAGATTCATTATGGGTTTCAGTGAATTTTGATAACAACTAAAGTGACTGTAATACTTATTTTTATTTATTCATTAATTATTTAATACCTAATCAAGAAAAAAATAATGTGAATTAGTCATTTATCTACAATAGAATCAGGGATCTTACAATTTCTTATGAGAGAAACTTTAGTTTAAGATTGTTTTGAATGGCTTACGAATGTGCAACTGAAATTTTAGACGGTAGAATAATATATATTAAAAATTAACCACACGATAAAAGTTTTTATTTATCGGGGCTTTTATGTGCGGAACCCTATGAAGAACATTTATACATATGATGGTTTTGGAGTTCACGTGCGCCGAAGTATTATAAAATGTGTTATTAATTTATGTTTAGATTAGCGTTTAGCGATAACTCTATGAATGTCTGTAATGTTATATAAAATAATAAAATAACATTGTAGCGTTTAATCTAGTTAGTATAGATAATGTTCAAATCATTTTTTATGTTAGCGTTAAGACGACTTTGGACGTATATATTAAATTTGGTGTTTAAATGTGAAAAAAGAGTTATAAAACGCACATCATTAATAGAATAACTAAAATTTTCAAATAAAACTTGGTTCTGTGAGAAGTTGTTTTTTTTTTTTCAATTTCTTCTTCTACTTTACCTTTCGCCACAGATTACTACGATTAAATTCAACCCAGTTATATGGAAAAGGTATCAAGCAAACCATCAAAGGTGTTTTGAGACATTTGTGTCCTAACATTTACTGTCTTAAAAATAACACTAGTAGCTGTGCCTACTGAAAAAAGCCATAGTTATTTATTCTTAATATAGGTTATGCTCCCTTTTAATATAAGAAATGGCAAATAGGCAATCTGTTCACCTCACAGGCATGCGGTATACATTCAGAGTGACTGGTGAAACACTTAAGAAGAGTACTTAGTACTCTATTCTCGTTATTATTATGTAATAAAAGTAGGTACTTCATTTTTGACCACATGACATAGAAAACTACTTCAGGAGAAAACAACTTATTGGTCAGTTGTTAATTGAAAAAGTAAAAGAAAAGAACATTTATGATTTAAAAAAAGCTAATTAAAATATTCGACTACAAATTAACATTTGTAGTTGTTTTGGTGGTTAATTTGCCTATTCATAAAATATGCAAACGTGGAAATAATTACTTACCTAAGTTACACCTGGAGCTGCACCTTATTTTACTAATGTACAATGACTACTCTGCTGTCAATCTACAGCCATAAATAATTTATATCTGCAGTATATATATAACGTTTAACGTTTTGAATATGTTAAGCAGTGTTTTATATATATATATATATATTCATATAGTGATTGCATTTTTGTAAAACACTGCTTAACATATTCAAAACGTCTCTAGATATAAAGCATAGTTAGCGTTTAAATGAGCAAGTATTAACTTAATTGAAAACATTCTTGGCAACGGCTGTCTAATAATAATTATATTTAAGTTCCATCTTCAAGTCCTTCAGATAATCACGGAACTGTATTTTTTATACAGTTAAGGTCTAAAAGAAAGTAAAAGTATATGTATAATATGGAATTATTATTTCAAGAAAATGGCAGTTACGCAATTATGAAAAATTACTCACGACGGTTGAACAAATATGATGAAACATCTATACCAGCGCAAATTTTAATAGACTATATAAAAATACACAGTTCTATATATTAACAAATTTTGTTAGATTTAAATTTCAAATAGAATTTATTTTGAAATTGAACCCACTACGCGGATTCCCGAGATGTCGACGTGGCGAAGCGGAATCCATGGCCCGTCACCGGTACCGAATAGGACATTACTACTACCAAGGAAACTGTTTTTGTAATATGTGCCCATAATTATGAAAGTGGTCTAAGTCATGTATTTCTTGTTTCGAGATATTTAATGAATCGCATTTGACGTCATAGAAATAACTATAATATGCAGGATATATTATATCATTTTATCAGAACAATGAAATGTGTATGACCCATATACCTAATACAATAAAATACCAAATTACTATGACATCAAATCTGACAACATTCTATATAACATGTCTATTCTGAACATATTCGATACTACATAGTAAGCAGCGTTCAAGGCATAGTTTTGCCCAAATTTTCCCGTGACGAAAACAAGGATTCTCGGATTTATTGTTTAGTAATGCCTGATTCTATCAGCATAAAGGATTTTGGGAATACTTGGAGATAAGCCTAACATTCTGGTCATCAGTTCAGTTAAGCGTTTTTAAAAGCCTGTTTTAGGAGCGGCCTCGACAGGCGATAGTCTTTCAGGGTCGTGCTTAAACTTAGCACCTAACAGAGTTCTCCTAACGTTGATAGGTATATCAAAGTTTCACGTCTTGCAACGGCTGAAGAAAATGTAGCATTAAATCTAGTTTCAGTGATATTGCGATACTAACTTGTATACACCACTGCGCAGTGCACAATGGATGTTACAAATTGCACTGTCGCGTGGTTTCCTCGCCGATAGGTTTGTCGGTCTGTTCGGAATTGAATTTAACCACATCGAACATTCGAGAAATACGACTAAGTCTTTCGTTACGTAAGATACATTATTAAGTGTTCCTAAACTTATTGAATATTTGATTTCGACAGAAACTTTGCGCGGATGCTTGCGAGTTAATGTTATATCCCATATTCCCTGGTGACTTTAGTGATGTTTTGTTTTTATTTGCTTCAAAAATGTTGTATAATGTTTAATAGCTTCTCGAAGTCTTTTACTGTTAGCTAAAAATTTTAATTTTTAAGAGCTATCGAGTTTTCGAGCATATCTTTACATCTAGAGTATTTTTTTTTAATGCTTTTACAATACAGTAATTTCGCACGCTAATAGCGTATTTCAAATTCAAAACACTGCATTGATTTTGCACTTTCCACTATGAAAGCTTCAAACAACTTTCTGAGATTTTTGAAGTCAAAACTTCTTAAGGTGCGTTGGGCATTTTGGAGATGGGAAAAAACCATTGAACTCGCGACGCTGTTACAGTACCGACACCACTGACGATTCGTTTTCACTTCCGTTATCGTGTATACTATAATACTATAAGCATAACTTTCAGATTTAGTACTCAACTTAATATTAAAACCTCCACGATCGTTATCCTTAGAAATAACATTAAAAAGTGCTGATATCAGAACATTGATTTTTCAAGAACGCTTATCGATGCCACTTAATCATCGAGAGGAAATTCAAGAGGAGTTCTTAGAATCTCATTTATCGTCGATATTAAAGAGGAAACGAGGTGTGAGGTGGAATTGTTTTATCTGCGCCGTCCCGTTTCAATGAAATTGGATAAAGATCGCTTAGCACATGCCCGAGTAGCTTTTAAATGCACTGCCTTTGAAATCGGTCGCATATTAAGCGTACACATATGTCACAGTAAACTCGCATTTCAAATTTTCATTTCGAAGCCTTCAACGGCCAAAAGCCGGACTGAATGCTTTAAAGTCACTGGGTTTAAACCCGGGACCCCTGAGTTTTCATTTTGGCCACTTCTAAAACAAGATATAAAAAAGCTATACTGAATTTGAAATATTGGCAAATGATATATTTCAAATTGTAGATGATATTTTCCGAACCCTGTTCACGCTTTACGAACATGACATAATTAATGTATGATCCCTGTACCTACTCGGTACTTTAAGTGGTGATTAGTGTACCTCAGAATTTCCTATTTGTTTGCGATTCTCTAGAAACTTCTTATCTAGATAAATTCCTTTGCGGAGTTACAAGCTTCAGTATTTCCGAACCGGTACAAGTCAGGGGCAAGAAAGGAACATAGTCATTCCTCAAAGGCTGGCAACGCATCTGCGGCTCCCTGGTGTTGCCATTGTTGTCCATGGGCGTCGGTAAACAGTACTCAGTCAAGTGAACGGCCTGCCTTTTTGTCCGTTGTTATATGTAAAAAAACCAGGCAAGTGCGCGTCAGATTCGCGCACTGAGGGTTCTGTACTTTTACAAGGTATTTTACGAGTAAGATTAGTACTCCTCATGGGATTTCCTTGAATGTGACAGTCTTCGTAATTTTTTTTTTTGATATTACTACAAATATACGGATTTTGTATAATTCTTTTAACTATGCTACACCGTTTCTTGCCAAATTTCATGGTTCTAGGGCAATTGAAAGTACCATATACGTTTTGAGTCCATTTTCATACATTTTACTGGTATGAGACGTGCGATATATACAGCCATATCTTTTGATTGCGTATATTTAGAGGGTTCTCGCACAGCTTCAAGGGAGCGTATTGCGAACTCGCAGTATTTGGTATAAATTTAAACTTTATATCCTTATACATTCCTTAGAAAAAGGGTCTTGACGCATAAACTAACAGATAGAAAAAAACACACTGATCCAACGGCGGATTTTCAATTTTTGGACTTTTTTTAGGTTTATGCTACAAGGTTTAATATCTTCTTGCTAAATTTCATGATTCTATGCCGAACGAGAAGGACAGTTATCGAAGGAAAACAGATTTCATTCGTTAGTCTATATACACAATATATAAAACACAACGATAGCTCGTACATTTTCGTCATACCGCCATCTATGATGAATAACGGATAACTTAACATTTTTAATTACAAACCGAAACGAACATTTATTAAATTATAAAATACTCGTAACTTCAAGGGACCGCAGACTTCAGTACATGGTATTAATTTCAAAAAAAAACAGACAGACAGGCAGACAGACGGACAACGAAGTGATCCTATAAGGGTTTCTTTTTTCCCTTTGATTTACGGAACCCTAAAAACATAGATTTTCTAGTATATTCTGGTGAAAAATTAATTTATTAACCTATTTGATCTTTTCATTTTATCTTTTTATTCTTTTAGGTGTTTTCAATGTTACTTCTTTCTCAAAAGTATTTAAAAAAAGTATATATGTTGAAAAAGACCCTTACACGTATCCGTTCAAAATGTTTCATTGGAAAAGGTGTAGCACCCTTTAACTTTTGTAACTGAAGTAAGAAAATGCGAGTACATTGTGAGTGAGAATCGTCCCCGGACCCAGCACGTAAGATAAATGCCTTGTCTAATTTCAATACATGTAATGATTACTTCCTCGGGGTCTTTGTTAGAAAGTAATACGATGCTATCATTTGTTCGCCTCTTGTTACATCGAAAAAGGGCCTTTTATTTAGTTACAATTGTTCCATACCACTTTGTAACCTACACATCTGTTAGAATATTAAATGTTAGAAATATCTTAAGAAATGTGAAGAATAAGGTTTTTGAGACAGAGAAATACTTTTTACGTCTCTATATTACAAGAATCTGTGAAAATTTATAATTTTAGCTATGAATAATACTTATTTTTCGATTGTTACATGTTGACGCTAGAGCAGGCGCAAACATGAATTATATTAATCTATAATATCTATTTTCTTCAGAAAAAAGCAAAGGTTAATATAGAGACATAAATATTTTTTTTTACTCAATTAAATTATATTTTAACTATAAAAATACTAAAATACTTGAGCAACGCCATCTGACGGGAATTTGCATAACAAATTTTATTTTTAATAAAACCCTGAGGGGAGTTGTCAAGTCACGTCCTTCGTTGTAGTTCATAGTTCGTGCAACAGATGGCGCTAATTTTCAATATACTTGAGGTCCTTCAATACCTTCAATGATTTAATAATAATCTATTGTTTAACTTAATTAAGTCAATTAATGGCTTTCAAAATAGCAATGTACACTACACCTACATAGAATTTAATATTTTTATTATCTTTTTTTGACATATTTTGTTAAGTTTTATTGCTATCATAGATATCAATTTTAATAATATTAAAAATTCGTACAAGGTAGTCTGCACAATCTAAAAATGCACGTTTTCCAAAACGCTAACACTCCGCTAAACCAATCGGATTAGTTAACGCTAGCAGTGCTTGTTGAGTTTAAGTTTATAATAAAATCGATGCACAGACACAAGCAAGTGTTGCAATTAATATTAACTTCCACACTTGAAAATAATTGATTTTAGTGGAGGGGCGTGCATTTTTAGACTGAACAGGATGATCATTTCGTATAAACCTCTACTTACTGGCAGAATGTAGGTATATATAAGATGTACCTACATACCAAAATCATTTTTATTATTTAAAAATCGATTTAACTTTATTTAACGAGGCTAAAAGGGCCCCAAAGCCGGGATTAAACGCAACGTTTTTTTAACTCTCGAGCGAATAAGGGCTTATATACACTCGCCAATTATCTTCCCACTAAATTAAAAATATATGTAACTGTTACTTTTAAACCTAACGACATTAAAATAAATAAGGAGGGAGTGTTACGAAATAATAAACGAAGAGTTAATTTTTAAAGTTTTTATTTCATCATCCATTTCAAACTACACCGTCAAAAATTATAATTGATTATAACTAGGATAAGCTATAATTTTACCTAACATACGACCTGGGTCTACGTCGTTTCTTGAAAAAATTTTGACACTTCAAACAACAGGAATTTATTATCCTACCTTCCATTATGCACTTACTACGTTAAATACAATAATACTGCGTATGGACAAGAGAAAAATATTTACTTATTCACTGCACTATTCACTAAAGTTGATAGCTTTTATGGGGAATCTCTTGGAACTTCTTTAATGACAACTATTCGGATAAGCGTAGAAGTCGTCTGGTTTAATATTGCGGTTATATTCATACTTTTGATTTTATGTGACGATTAGTCTAAATGAAGTAAGTGGGGCACAACGAGATTTCTCGTTTTTAATATAATGCTGCCCGATTGACGAAGTGAAGAATTGATATAAGCTTTAGGTATATAGGCTAGGGTAGATGGTTCCACCCACTAGGACTCGTAAAGGTCACAGAGGCCATATTGTAAATGATAATAGTTTTCGTATGGTATAAACATTAAACTCTTGTCCATAAGCGCACTTAGCGATAAGATTTATATTAAATTACACATTACAATTAGATGCACGCTTGCTCAAGCCGCTGCGGTGGTCTAACATTACGTACAACAAGTCTCACATACATAGAAATTCGCTCGTTCCATACACGACTACATTTACACCTAGTGTGGCTATCACAACAAAATAAATCTGCCTAAAACGTACTTCTTTTAAGTCTCGAACAACATTTACTTGTCAAAATCAGGTACAAATTAATCGAAATTAAGTCTAAGGTAACTGAAGCATCCAGGGGAAGATATATGAGATCACGTTACATTATCGACACGCGAGCACTGTTGCCAACTCCGTGTGAGAAACTGACCAAACTGTCGTATTAAAAAATACACAGAAAACGATATATGAACAATATATATATATACTGATCTATGTAAAGAAGTATACTTGGAAATAAAAACTGCGACGCAGTGATTATAATAGACACGTGACCGTAAGTTTACAGTCTTAACTTTGGAGTTGGCAACAGAGCGCGCGAAGAATACAATCGTACACATAAGCGTTAATACGCAAAACATTTCACAACTACATACTACATTTTTGGCGTTTCCACATATCAAACTAAATCACAGAAATAATTACTATTAGAATAACAGCTGACAACCGTTCGCCTGCCACTTTTAAATGCTACTGACGTTGTATGGTCTTTTTATACAAATAATATTTCTACACAATATCTTAATCAGTATTCCGTGTATAAGTTTTGATAGTTTATACCAAAAGAAATGTGTTTCTAAATACAATTCAATAGCCCTTCCTATAACCGCACCGATTATACTGCTAAAGTAACATTTTGTAATAATTTCCTTTCTAACTGAGCGCAAAACTTACAAGTGAATGCAACATACTTTTGCAGGTGCCGACCACGCTCGGTAGAAACACAAAAAAATAGGTATGTAGAAACTCAAAACGGAAATACATATTTTGACATTATTGTCAAAACCCATATTAAGAATACTGAATTTATGCTTGTCTAGATGATATGATTAGTATATATGTTAGTGTTGGAAAGAAAAGACATTTTCTTTTTCACGTGTTTGATATCAGCAAAATAGCTGTGCTCTTTATGTTATTTATTACATATACAAATTTACTTCGTATCGTAATATGCGAACCAACTCTTCTAGACAAGCATATTACAAGATTACAATATGCGATTAAAAAACGCATATGCAACTAAAGTGTCGCGCAAATCTCGATCCAAAACTAATAACATCGATCAAACAACGTCCTTTAATATATATTTATTGGTATATTTTCTAATTTATAATTAAACCAATGTGTTTATTCATTAATTAATTTAATGATTTTATAACAATAGCTGCCTTTTTAGGCGTTTATTATACCTTGAAAAATGAATATATGCAACACTGAAAAATTACTGGTGTTCCTTAAAAACTGTCTCCGAGAGGATACTGAGACGCGACAAACGCGTCGGATTCGTGGAAAGTCACAAAACATTACTTTTAACGATTGTCCATCGACCAAAGTTAATAGCATCTTTGTTCGTTTGGTGAAGCGATACAGGTTAAGTAAAGCAAAGTGACAGTCGAATAAAACTTACGTTTACTTTATTAACTTATACATAACCACAAATACCGGGGCCCATAAACACTTCGTAAACCTACTTAAATCTAATATAACAAAACATATAAATAAGTCAATGTGAATGTTACATAACATGTGCATGCTCTGCCCTCCGACCTCACTCGCCGTGCCGTACATCGGTACCCACCTCGCGTCGCGGTACGAAAGCGGTATCAAAACGTGGTCTGACTATTTAACTAATGAATACACACTAAGTCCTTAACGCTTACACAATATGGACTATTTTTGATAATCACTATTGATACTTGAAAAACTAATCACTGTTGTACTCTGTACTTACCCTAAAGCTCGGAGTTGAAAATCTAGTGTTAGGTATAAGTCTAGGTGCGAAATGGATTTCTAATCTTAGAACTATTGTGGCTATTTTAAGATAATACGACAGAGACCATTGTCAGGTTAGTCTGTTTGTGGCATATAAGGTCAGTCACATATCAAGTATTTATAATTTAGCTAAAAAGCTTATGTATGATTTCGTGACCGATTTAGTGAATAAGTCATTTTACCGTTTCACGCGATATTCAACCTTCGCTCGTCACAAATAAGTTCAATATCGATGTGGCGATTGTAAATTAAGATATTATTCGCTCACAAATTTAGTTTATTAATTGAGAAAACCATTTTATCTTGTTCGACCTCATTTGAACCGAATAACTTATTCATATTGGGTTATTTCGGATACTTTATATACAGGAGCGTCGTTGTTCGAACTTACTTTACCCAAAATATCAGGTAATATGTCACATTAATTATTGGCCTAAATCAAATTACTTGAACAGGAACAAAGGACTGAAATCATATACATAAGTACAAGTTATATGTAAAATATAAGTACAGCGTATATACATGTTGGCTTCTTTTAAAGCACCGAAAATCATATATTACACCAGCAGATCGTGTCAAGTTTTTGATCTTTCGTTGCAGAGTTATAAATAATTAAGCGTCGCGTGTAGGCCATTACAGAGGATACAATATTGCTAATTATCTTATAAATAACATTTCTATAAGAAAGGTTTATCAAACCACTTTGTAAAATTGGCCCGTCTGACCTTATTTATACATATTCGTTATTTCGTTAGTAAATAATGCAATATTCTGGGACCTGCCATTAAAATTTATAATTTCTGTTTCATAAAAAATTTCAACTTCTAGATAAAAGTTTCAAATCTTTTGAAAAATAATGAAGCGTTTTTCGTTTGAAATTGGCTTTATTTATTTACATACAAAATATTTAAGGGTTTAGTGCAGGCAATCATCTTTATACCATTGAAAATTGGTTATGAATAAAAATAAAACAATAAGAGATTGTTTTGTAAGAGATAAGTTACAAGTTCTTTAATACCAGATCCCAGCCCATATTGAGGATAATTACTTTTGTATTATAAATAATGGTTACTTAAATAATAATATGTGACTAATATACGAATATTTGCGAAGATAATAATTAGTTAAATATTAACACAGGCGGTTGCGTGTTGGGACTAGCATATTAAGAACGAAACTTTAATTATATTTAAGAACGTCTCTTTATCTTATACGAATATAGCTCTTATTGTCTAGACAAGAAGGCTGGAAATACTTTCAACCGATACAGATTGCCGGACAACGTGGTAGGCTGTACGCTAAGGTTTTTATCTGTTACAAAATGGTTTTATTGCCGAATCAATGGTCTCAAATAATTGGCACATTTTTTATGTATTGTGATATTAAAGTGAACGTTAAACTATAGGTGTATCTAAGAATTAATGTTGATCTGGTTTTATGAATGTTTATGCCGGAAACTTTATTTTAAGGGAAGGTAACTTCGAGGAACTAATTTTAGAAAAAAAATATCACTGAATTTTTATTGCAACTTCTAATTGTTTGTACGAAAAATTTTAAGCTATAAGTAAATGAATATGCAGAAATGCTCCAAAGCAAACAATCGATAGACTTAAATATTTTCAAACGTACATAAATATCAATTTAAATACTGCGTTACCTTAAAATTATGCTCTACCGGAGTTAAAAATTGCGGTCGCCCTAACGTTTCCGTCCCGATTTTCGAGACGGCCCTAATAAAGAAAAGACCTACCAACGGCGCCGCACCTCGTGACCTAAACTCTTTGGTAATAACTGCGGGTGCCACCTATAGATCGCTCACAGCATGACGGCGGCCAGCGGCGTGCACAGCGCCATGTGCTCGGCGCCGCGCACGGGCAGGCGCTGCGCCGCCACGTAGTGGCGCATGAGCGCCGGCACGCTGGGGAAGGCCGTGGCGGCGCCGCCCAGCGTGTAGCCGTCGGCGCCGCGGCACACGCGCCTCATTTTTATAATAAACTTATTCATATCTACGTCATCCAAAAAGGAGAAGAAAATATGAAATAATATTTATTTCATAACTGTTATCATAACTCTTCAAGGTTATTGCTAGAACTGTTGATAAAATTGTGATAGAGTTTTTTTTATATTAACTATGGAAATCGCCGTTTTTTTACTAATCTGTCACTAGTCAAAACCGGCGACATTGTCAGAATTAAATTTTATGATTCCAGTAAACATTCTTTGTTAAACTGTCACAAAGGGTATTTTATTTTGCCCTGATATGATCCATTGCTGGCCAAAGACATCTAATTTTTGTCCATTTTCTTTTTTCCTGAGCTAAACCCTTCCTAATTATGGTGCATACACTTGGTCGTCAATCGAAGAGCCGAAGTCCAGGCTCATGTTTGCCAAAGAGCCATGGAACACAACATGTGTGTTGTAAAAATAACTGATCGAGTTCGCAACACCACCCTGCGTTCCATTACTGGGGTAATGGATGAAGGGAAGAAATCCGCAAAGACGAAGTGGGAATGGACTGGGCATGTTGCTCGAGTGGATTTGCAAAGGTGGGCCAATATTTGGACTGCCTGGAAACGTAATGGCTGCCGACGGCCCAACAGGCCGAGGAAGAGGTAGCGAGACGATTTGGATACGTTTGCGGGGATGTTGTGGATGAGATTGGCCCAGGAAAGAGGAAAATGGATCCAGAACGGATGCCTTTACCCAAGTGTGGGACACAATAGGCTAATTAAAAAAAACCCCCCAAAACTTTCCCATAATTCAAATAATAGCTAATATAACCTTCACAAAAATCCAAATTACCCTTCGCATTCATCGTCGTAATTCCTCGCAATCAGAAGCTACGATTCCGGTCAATCGATAAACTCCACATTTCCCCCGAGACCAGTCTAATCTATACGTAATCCGCAAACCCTAAAACCGTCCCTTCAGACGAAATCTTTTATATTATGACCTATTTATATCTACTACAAATTGCCCGGTGGTCGAAATTCGACCACAAATATTTAGATTTGGGTACTATATGTTTATTTAAAGCTATATACAAAATTTCCACTATTTAAGGAGGACGTGGCCTAACCAGCGATCGGCATTTGAGATGAGCGCTAGGTTAAGTAGCTCTTGCGCGACCGGGGATGGGTGAACCATTCTAACACTGGTTTATATTTGATATCTGACCTCCTCCATGTGTTGGAAGGCACGTAAACCAGTGGGACCCAATTAATGATACTGAATGGTATATTAGTCGTGAGGTTGTAGAGATCGTGGGGGTTCCAGGAATGACGTCAGATGGCAATCGGTCATCTAAACTCGCCCCATAGCCATATCCTCTGCAGTCTAAGCGAACCCTGGTCCTAAACCAGGATAACGCTAGGAATAAGAAAAGACAACATTTCCATTCTTTGTACAACGGTGTAATGTTTGACAATTTATATTTTTACCGTCGTTGTGACTACGCTTTCACACAATCTTATAGTAAAAATAAACATGTGTGTTATTCGTTTGGGATTGGTGTGCGTGAGGTTTAATTTTAATAATGTAATGTTTTAATAATGCACATTTTATAAAAATATTAGCATTCACACACTACCCTCTATATAAATTATAATTGAACTAGATTTCATTCTCCTCCGTCCGCACAATTTTCATAAAATGGCGCCGAAAGTTTTCGCTTCGCGTATTAATAAAGATCTCGCTATTTATATCTAGCTACTGGTACCTGTATCATCCTTGCACGAATGCCATTTATTTTAAAAGCAGTAATAAAAGTATTTCGTCTCGCAAAGAACAAAACCGAGAATGCCAAGCTGACTGTCAACCTTCTATAATCGGAGAGGCATCCAAAGAAGGAAAATATATAAAGTGTGCCTACACCTGTTGACACTAAATCTAAATTTACTTATAATATGCACTTCAGTACTCCGCAACTTCCTGGATGCCCACCAATGGCCGCTGACGATCCGGCACGCCGAAGACGCGATGATTTGAATGCCTATGAGGGGAAGTTGTGGATGAGATAAACTTTAGTTAGAAGTTGTTAATCTTCTGCGTTTATAAATCAATCCTTATTTAATATTAGGTCAGACCTAGTATTAGGTTATTACTTGAGGAGGTCGTGGCCTAATCAGTGGTTGGCATTTAAGTCGATCGCTAAGTTAAGTTGCTCTGGCTGCGACCGGGAAACCGCCTATTTATTTTTTAATTAAAATAGGATCTAATCTGCAAGAATATTAATACCGCATATTATAAAAAAATATTAGCATTCGCACACCTTTAAGATAGCGATTTATAGATAATTGAAGATGTTTCCTTAACAGTTTTAGTATTAATACCATTATAGTCGAAACTGTCTGAATTTTTTACTGATTTTAATATTATTACAAAACAATGCACTAGCTTATGTACAATCGAGTAACTGAAAAGTATCTCGTTAAACGTGACGTATTTTTTTCTATGTTAAGTTATATTTGTAAAATGCCAGAAATAATCATACACCTTTTATTTTACACCAGCAACTAATACTTGATATGCTTTGAACAAAACTCGATATTAAAGATTTTTTTTACAAAATCAATGAAGTTAAAGCGAGAGCCTTAAAATAATTTTAGAAGTATATTATTGTTAGCCACGCTTAAGCTAAAAAAAATACTATTTATGATATTGTTACATTAAAAAATAAACAAATCATGATATACTTACCTCCACAGAGTTATTTGTAACTATTTGAATTACAGTCAAAAAGACGTAGATGAAATACGGAGGTAAGCTTAGCAATATCTGCAAAGAGAGACACGCCATATCGTCAAAATTATATACGAATGGTAAAACTAATCAATACGTTCTACAGAAAGTTAAACTTTACAAAGTATTCTCTATTTCGGCTGTATTTAGTAAAGTAAACATTTATATATTGCATATTTTATTCTACTAGAGATCGCTGGCTGTTCTGAATTCGCCCACAAACCTTTTTGTACATCAAAACGACGTTATATATTGGTCTATTCACAGGAAAATAAAATTTGACAAATAATATAACATTTGGTTGTCACGATTACGCGTTGACATGATCCAATACATGTGTGTGTAAATCGTTTGGCATTGGTGCGCGTGAGGTTTTTATATTTTAATGGTTTAACATATTTATAATGCAAATTTTATAAAAATATTAACATTCGCACATCTTCATCTGTGCGAACTATAATGGTACCAAATTCCATTCTCAGCGCACGCAATTTTTGTAATATGGTACCTAAAGTTTTCGCTTCACGTATTACGTATAGACTTCCTGACTAGGTACTATCGCCATATTTAAGAAGAAAACAGTACCAATTAATCGTGATAGTTTCATCGCAGTTGTAATATGGACAGTGCCAACTCCTATAATTCGTATTATCAAATTAAAGGAAAACATTGAAAAATATATTTTCTTATTAATGCAATTAAAATAGTAATCGTTACAACATACCAAAAACTTAGAAGAATGTCCGATTTTAGATATATTATCTAAAAATTTATCATATATATTTAAGCATTCTTCCAATCGAAAAATGAATTGTTCTGCCTGCCTATCATCCAGATGTTGCGGAAAGTTCAAATCCTTTTGAACCAATTTTCTGAGGGTATTCATCCGACTCCGTAGTAAATCGAAGATTATTATTCTTGTCATGTGATCTAAATTTACACACAGCATAACCAGAGTAGATACAAAGTCAAATGCAATATAGTTCTTCAATGCATGTGTAATGTACGCAAGCCCCATTACGTTTTTTATAATTATTCCCATAAACATACTCAATGAAACGTATAATTCGAACTTCGGACCTTTCAGGTTGTGCGTGTAATCAATCTCATCTAGTTCGTGCGACTTCCCGGTGGCCTAAAATCATCATTAAAGGCCGGCAACGCATCTGCTGGCCTTCTGGTCGTGCAGATGTCCACGGGCGTCGCTAAGCACTTAGGTGCCTGCTGCCTGCTCGTTTGTCCCTTGTAATATAAAAAATAAACCTATGCATTTCCTCCGAGGACAATAGGTAAACGAACAATAAAAGAAGTTACTTTACGTGTCATCGTCGTAAAGTTAGTCAAAAATGTAATGTCCCGAAAAAATTATAACATTTTCAAATATTCTAACGATTCCAACAAATAAACATGCAGTTATTTAATATTTTGGAATTTTATTTTTTTTAAATCCTTTATGAATATTTTAAATAACCTGATTAAAAATGCTTTAAAAAAAACCTAAAATTAGTAAGGTCGTTAAAATTTGTATTCTCTGTCAACTTGTCAATACGAGCGTGCACGTTCTTTATCTTAGTTTAAGGTTAAATTTGTTTTTAAATGTTGTGTTAAGTTTTTTTGTGTATTTGTTTTGTTCTACTGTTACCAAACACTCATAATGAGTGACGAACCTAAACTGAGTCCGGTGAAAACAAGGAATGTATACAAACGTCCTTACTCTACTGCAATGGGGTATCCAGTCGCAGTAGATAGCTGTACGATTAAGCCTTCCTGAAGTCAATGAGTTCATCATTTCTAAAAGCAATATTTAGACAGAACCTAACGACAGCCTGGGGAGGACTAGGGGCTGATCGCTCCTTTAAAACTTTGGTTTCGACAGGAGGACACAGTTAATGTGGTATGCACCGGACGGTCCACAGTCCACAGGGTATAGAGAGACGGTACGTACCGGGTGCGCTTTGGCGGGGTCCATGGGCTGCACGAGCAGCACGGTGGTGGCGGCGCGCAGCCCCATGTAGTGCGCGGCCAGCACCATGGCCGAGAAGCTCGGCGCCTCCGCGCTCAGCGCGAACAGCAGCACGCGCGACCCCAGCAGCTGCTCCTCGTCGTACGTGCCTGCCCGAGGGTTCGTGTGTCATTAAGGTGGCAAACGGACGCAAAGCCTGCCTAAGGTCTCCCTTAGGGTTTGCCTAAGACCTGCCTAATGTCTGCCAGCAGCAGCTCTTCGTCGCAAAAAGCTCTACCACGAGTAGAAATACGCAGCATATATCGAGTCGTTTCATTAGAGTTGCTTTATAGGTTTTTCCCAAATGAAATATGGAGCAACACCAATATGAAATCAGATTTAGACGTGTTCAAGGCACAAAAGAGGCAATCACCAACCTTTGAAGGGCTGCGGCGTGACGTCGTCGGAGACGGTGTAGTAGTCGGAGGCGCTGAGGCGGTCCCCGGACCGGTCTGCGTCCGTAGAGCGCTCGCGCAGCGTGACCTCGCTGAGGGGGGACGGCGTGCGGTCTTCGGGCGTGCGGTGGTCCGCCGTGCGGTCGGTAGGCGTGCGGTCGTCGGGTCGCGGCTTCTTGTCGCGGCAAGGGGACTCGGGCGCGGGGGCCGCACGGCGCGCCGGCGCCGAGAACATGCGCGTATAGTCGTTGGCGCGCGGAACCACGTAAGTGAATCCCTCGCGGCGGAGTATTTCCTCCGGCCCCGATCGACTTAAATGCCGACCACTGATTAGGCCACGACCTCCTCAAAATCTAACTTAAGCAATCAAGCTACTACTCAATAACTATTACATTCATAATCGATACTTTTGATATGTTCGCGAATTCGTTATGCCAAAAAGGAACCGCATTGATCCACGAATATGGAACCCGAAATCGTTGGCGCCAAACAGTTAGCCACGAATTAGCAATTAATATGCTAAAATAATCACGAGCGAATCGTAATGAATTGTCTAACAATAATTAGTATTCTAATACCTAACCTCTAATGTACTAGGCAACTGTCCTAATGGCTAAGTATGTATATATCATTATTTCTTATGTCGATACGTAGAATTGATTATATCCAGTATTCGTGTATAAAACAAAATCGTTTAATTTACACAGTTTATTACTCCAGTTGTATATCAGATGCTTTACATCCACTGCTAGATATAGGCCTGTTCTAAGACGCGACACCTTAAACGTTCCTCGGCTTTTTGCGACCAGCTTGTACCTGCCACTCTTCTCACATCGTCGCTCCATCTAGTAGCAGCGCGTCTACACTTTTGCCAAGATGTGGTCTCCACTCCAAATCTGTCCTGCCTCATCTACCATCAGTCCTACGACTAAAGTCATTAGCTCATTGCCACTTCAACTTGCTAGATTTTCTTGCTATATTGCCAGTTCAGAGCTATGTCGGTAATTCTGATCTTCTGGCGAATGACTTTATCTCTCTCTTTATAGCACGCTGAGCAACCTTTAACTTATGTACTTAGAGAAAAGCTGTATGTGATATACCAAATTATAGAATTTTTGTTATATTGGGTAAATTTTTGACCCTCAAATTTTTAGACCCTTTATATAGCAATAGTAATATATAAAGAGTCACGAAAATTAAAAAAGTGAAATATGTAATAATAACTGAGAAATACTACGATTTTTGATGTTATATATATACTTAGATAGCTTTTGTAGACCAATAAAGAATGTATCGAAACGCCTATGTGTATACACATTTTTGATTATTTAGGGCGGGCGCTACTTATAAAAATTTGAATCGTTTTCTAGGCTAGGTGGCACATTTTTGGGGCGAGCTCCGTTTTACATATTAAACAGTATATTGTTCGACTGAAGTAATAAATCAATCGACAAATGTATCGATATAGACACGCACGCTCTAGTTAGGAAAGTGGCACATCAAATTTGAATACGGAATGATCGATACAAAAACAAGGTAAGGGTAAATTTCACTTTTAAAATTCGCAATTTTTGTTTTTTTTTTGTTTAGAGTCATTTTCGGGCAAAGGCATTGGGCTAAATTATAATAAAAACAATTTACGTTAGTATCTGTATAATATGCTTTCTTGGACTCCAAAGCGAGTGTTCCGATTGTAGATAAATTTTCATTCAGGCAAAATTAAAATTAACGGTGATCGCATGAAGCGTAACAGTGTAGGGAAGATTTTTTTTTGACAATGTATTGTCACATTTTTGCTACAATTAGGTCTAAAATATCTTTTGAATTTTCTACATTTGTTTTTATCAAATTAATACAAACATGTTCCAATTTTGCAACAAACAAAACCAGGGGCGAGACGCTAGTAAACCACATTATTACACAATTTGACTTCTCACGATCGCTGTTGCTAAATCAATGTACTTCCCAAGTTTCATTTAATATTCTAAAGTCATACGACAGAGGAAATAAGAAAAATGGCTCCCAAATGTTGTTTATGGTCACACTATATTTTTTGCGAATTCAATATTAATTGTCCAATATTACAATGTCCTTGTACAAAGCATTGAAATTTTGTATATAGCTTTAAATAAGTGTATAGAATGCAAATCTAAAGATTTGAATTCGAATTTAGATCACCAGGCGATCATGAGTTTTATGAATTTAGTCCAGACAATTTCTGGGAATACATGCGGGTAAAAATGAAATTCATCCTACATCTCTCTAAATCTCAATCTTTAATCTTAAACTTCCTCCTGTGGCATTTCCAGCCACTGTCTAGCAGTGGGTAGGACTTTTTCCTCTACTACGTAATGTATCCGGAATCCACATTGTGTAGCCATAGAATTCTAAAAAAATCGTCTGCAGTCGTAGAGGTGAATCGAATGGAGTATTTGAGGTGCTATATGGTCTTCTTAAGAAAATTTGAGTTAAAGAGTTGTTATCTCGATAACCCAGTGAGTCAGGGATTTTGGGGCAAGGGGGCAAGGATTATTTATTTTGCCAATTTTCTGGCTATTAAGATTTTTTTCTAACAATGGTAACGCTCGATCACCTGTCTTTCCCTGGAGTTCCATATTAATTGCTACTAACCGGAAGTTGTTACGCGTACATATAATTGGGAGGGCACCGTGTTAATAGAGCCTTATCGTAATCCAACTGTCGTGCATATGACGGTTAGAAGAATGTTAGTGGATGTAAAAAGTAATGTCATGGTGATAGGGGTGTAAGGGGGTGTGGGGCACCGGAGAGTGGCGGCCGGGGCACGCGGCGAGTGCCCTCAGCACGTGCCGGCAATTGTCCATTTTAATGTCACTCATTGTAACTGTTATGTTATTTCATAAGTGCCTATTAATCTAAAAGATAAACTTACTGAATTATGTTGTATGCCAACGTCAGAAATTGTTAGAATTAATCTATAACTTCCTAAAATCCATGACAAGGAAATTTTAAATTAATTTCAATACCATCTACCAGCCTTTACTATCAATTTTATTTGCAGATTTATGCAAATAAGTTGAGTTTCGAAGTATCGTCAGATTGAGTAGGGCAGTGACTGAGTGGTGGCCGAGGCTAGGAAAGCGAAACATTAATTTTCTAGTAACTAGATGGGTCGACAACATCATTACTGTCGCGGGTCGAAACTGGTCCAGATTGGCCCAAGATCGTAAAGAGTGGTATAGATAGAGAGAGGCCTATACCCAGCAGTGGGAGCGAAAAGGCTGTGGATTATAATGATCAATTTAGTTTTTCCTGCTTAATGAAAAAAGTCTAAGAGAGGAATAAATTGTAGAGTTTTAGCCGATCTAAGGCACTATCGTTAATGATATTATTGGACAAAATGTCATTAACGATAGTACTTTAGTTTAACTGTCTATACATAAAAGCAAAACATCATTTATCTCGAAATCTCGAAAACCGTGGGACGTACAAAGATTTATATTTAGAAGAAGGATTTTTCGATAGGACCAGGTTAAAAAAGTAAGGGCTCGCTTAATTTTTTGCGGACAAAGTTGCGGGTTATAGCTTGTCAGTATAAATAATTATATACTGGAATACATGACACACGGACGTCTGTCCCTAAGATAGACAATTTCATGTCTTAACAGGAGCCTGTTATACACAAATATTTTTTTAGAAATATATAAATGCATACATATAGATAATACACGTAAAATGTGGAGTCAATTTGAACTTATACGGTATTGCTATGTGGTTCTTTTTTCTATACAGCTGCTATGTCTTATTTTCTATCAACCGATGTCAGCGCTACCTTTACCCCTTTCCATGAAACGTTTCGTCGTGAAACTTTATAACTTGAATTTGGATTATACCAGTTATACAAAATGATTAGGATATGATGCTAGTAGTGAACTTGCTAAACATACAAATTTTCAATATCACAGCTATTATAGTTTATTGGTATATAAAAGATTCAAATCTCGATACAAACTCATTGATGATCATCAAATTGTATAAGGAAGTCCTAGAAAGTTGAAATTTGGTATGTCAGCTAGTATTTAATATACAACCAACAGAAAAATTATAAAATTGGGAACTTATACCCCCTAACCCGCCAAACTAGGGAATTTAAGTACGACTTATTGACAAGCTTGAGTAACTCTACACGTTAGTCAAAATAAGTTGCGTGGCTTTGTTGTTACTACCAGAACTAATGTTTAATCTAAAAGTAATGGACAGTAAATAGTAAAGTTACGACGCGTAGATTAAGAGGCGTGTTTCTAAAACAGATCTTATAACTGTTTGACACTCTGTGCCATATTATGGCGTGACAACCCTTTACATGAAAATGTTTTTAGTAAGATTTAGTAAGATCATATTTTAAAGTAACATATGCTATGCAGTTCTTAAATAATACTTTAACACCATTCTTTATTTTTTTCCAGATTCAAGAAGGAGTCTTGCATTTGGAGAGAGTAAATTGTCCACCATTAAGGCTTGAAAGAGTCTTCCAGCCTTTAAGAATAAAAATGACAGAGGCAATACCTGCTGCCTGCAAAAAAAGTACCGAATACGAATGGGTCAGGGTCTAATGCTCTGATTTCGCATTAATGAATTTAAGACGACTGTATGGGTACTGACTCTGCGACCAGAATCTTATAAAGGAGGAGGTGACCTGGAGACAAAGTGGCGGATTTACCTCGAGAAGCTGGGAATACCGACATTCAGCTGTAGAGTGAAGGCACGAGCGCATGTTTTGCAAGTGGCCGGGGACGGCGATATAGAGAAACTGGACTCTCTCGCACAAAAGGAGGTAGAGGAGACGGAGATGCGAAAGTACTCCTAACAATTTCGTGTCTTCGTCGCACAACGAAAGCGAGGAGGAACCCAACCTAATAAAACCAGGCAGGTTTTAGTTGGTTGAAATTCAACATAAAACCTCTGTGGTGGCTATCACTTCAGGATTTTCACAGGCTAATAAAAAAAACATCATACTAATAATGGAAACAAAGCTGAAGTAATGAGGACGATAAAGCATAAATAAAATTACAAAATAATTGATAAAAAATGTAATCAGTATTGTGAAATAGAGGTTCGAATTGCAGATGTCAATCAATACGACATCTATGACAGATGATTTCAACGACACTGGGATTATAGCGTCACTCTGACGTTTAGCTGAGTAGCTGCCATCTTGCACCGTTGCACTGCATGCACAGATAAGCTGTGGCAAAGGTTTTTATCAAATTTTTCTTTTTTGCTATTATAGTTCATTACTAGAGAGGACATCTAAAGCCGCACTAGTAGGATCATACCAGATTTGGCTAGGTAGGGGAGGCAACACTGGCAGTGAAGGTGAGTGTTAGTGATCACTATAAAGAGCGCTCTTAAACCTACACCTGGGTCACAAGTCCCGTTTTCTTATTCTTATTCTCTAAAACACTAGAAAAATATTTAGAATGTCTATAAACAAAAAAACAAAAAGCCATAAATCCATTCATCTCCGACACTTGAAGTAAATGTGAGGTTCGTAGCTTAATCAGTGGTCGGCATATGAGTCGATCGCTAGGTTAAGTAGCTCTTACCGCGGCCGGGTGATAGATGGGTTAACAATTTTAACACTAGTTTTCAAATATCCGACATTCTTCTTGTTTCAGAAGAGAGAGAGGCCTGGATTAGTGTCAATGAGTGATATTAGTCGCAAGGTTGTAGAGATTGTGGAGATAGCGGGGATGACGTTAGTCAGTAAGCGGACTCTGGTACTAGACCGGGATACTCTAGGAAGAAGGAGATGTAATTGGAGTAGAATCTTGATTGCGCAGACATTAAAGGTTAGGTAATACTTACAAATTGACCAACAGGCCAGTGTATAAGATACAGATCCACATAATCCACTTGAAGATCCTGCAGAGATTCACGCAGCGCCGGCAAAACTGCCTCTTTTGCGTGACGATCGTTCCAGAGCTATTTCAGGATAAGATATTTAAATTTAGAACAACAATCTAATCAATATACAGGGTACAATTTCAAAGGGTAGCTAAATGTTGACTGGAGGGTCAAAATCAGTAGTAGGTATATTCGATAATTCTTTTTTTTTATATAATTTAACTATTTTATTATCTAAAACATAGAACACCTTGATACGTGTCGTTCTTCATATATAGCGATCATATTTACAAACTTCGCAAGCGTGAGTTAGAGCTCCTAGCATGGAATGCGACAGCGTTTGATTGTATCGCGTTCGTGCGCAGTTCGTACAGCGCCATATAGTTTGCTTTGGTGTAACTTTTCCACTCAACATCATGGCCATCTCGTTATTTGGCGTTGGCTACATATGTACATGTATAAAAGGGAAAGGTCACCTAACACGAAATCTAAAAAACCGCCCGACGTACAATGATAAAATTTGGCAAGGAGGTCACTTGTATTAGGTGACATAAAGAAATGTCTTTTGATAGAGCTAAATTAAAGAGACTCGCAATTTAACGCAGATGATATCAACTTACTAATTCTAACTACTTGTCAAATATGGCGGCGCTAATAATCACGCAAACGTAAATTCAAATTGCGTTGATCAATTTTGAAATGTCACGAGTAAGAACTATTATTTTAATTAATATTTATTACCTTTGTTGTGATAAAAACTTCTTTCCTCGGCACTTCCGGCGTTGCTTTCAGTCCACGTCCTACTTGATCTTCTACTCTGTACGCCCAGGCAGTATCGATGTGTCTGTAGCCCGCTTCTAGCGCCCACTTCACTGCTTGTTCTACTTCAGTGGAATCTGGCTAAAAGTGCGCAAAATGTAAAGTGGCTTAGCCCTCATTCGCACGAGAGCTTTTTTGCTGCGCGTTCAAAACGCGTTCAAATAGAATATGTTCTCTCTTCTCTTCGAGCAATTTTTGAATTTCAACGCTATAACGTTTTTTGTATACACATACATATACGCTATATTTTTGTATCGACTAAGCTAAAAAATTGCCAAGATTTGGACATCGCACCACTAAGAGACTCGCAGGGGTGTTAACGCCCTTTAGGCCACCAGAAATTTCACAAACCGAACGAAACGCGACAACAATACCATCACTTGACGCGTGATTTTTGCTCAAATAATGGCTCATTTGCTGTCTATAACCTCACGAGTAATATCACTCAGTGATATTAATAGGGCCCGACTGTTTTGCGTGCTTTCCGAAACACGTAGGAGGTCGGATATTTAAAAAAACAGTGTTCGAATTGGTCACCCATCCAGCAGCCAGCCGTGGTAAGAACTGCTTAACCTAGCGATCGACTCAAATATTGACTACTGATTATGTTACGACCTATATAGAGTAATATATATCTTAAACTACTAAATATAGCTGAAGAGTTTGTTTGTTTGTTTGCTTGAACGCGCTAATCTCAGGAAGTACTTGTTCGATTTGAAAAATTATTTCAGTGTTAGATAGACCATTTATTGAGAAAGGCTATAGGCTATAACATCATCACGCTAAAATGTTTCACCTAATTTTACTTGGACAAATTCGCGGGTAATAAATAGTAAGTTATAAATTAGTCATATGTCAGTGTAAACTCTCTATAAAGGCACTTAACTCGTGCGTTACAAGCCAACTTCACTTGAAACTCGGCGTTTGTGCGACTTCATGCAGTGAACCCGAACACACTAGTTATCATGTCAAACTCTCGACATAGTTTTCGCAGCTGAAAGGCACCTTAAGGCTTCCTCCATTCAAACATCTTAAAAAGCGGTTTCTGCTACTTTTGCGCTTGGAAACGACTAAATCACGCATTCAAAATTTCAAACCGTATCTTTGGAAATAGTACTTCAAAAATACTAAGAACGAAAAAGCTTTTAACGCGAGCTTTTCCATGAAAAGCTTAACTCCGATTACTTATCGGAGACGGATCAATTTGCAAACACTAGAGCTGACAAATAGCTCCACAGACTTGGTGTGCGAAGCCGGAAACTCTTAGGCAGGCGGTTTAGTTGAGTGACTACCGATGCCCATGGACAACTGTAACACTATAGAGCTCACAGATGCGTTGCTGTTCCTTGAGGAGTGAGTATTCTTGAAGGTCCTTAAGTCGTATCGGTTTGGAAGCTGGTAATTGATTCCACAGGAAAATTGTACGGGATAATAAGTTTCTTGAGAATCGCACGGTTGTTGATTTCAGGACATCAAGGTGGTGAAGGTGAAATTTTAAGTACTGGCGAGATGTCCAGTGGTGGAATACAGCTGCCGGTATTAATCCGAACAATTCCTCGGAACACTCCTCGTGATATATGCGGTCTATAGTAGAATCAAGATAATTTTGCCCAACCCAACATTATTGGAGAGAAAAAATCACCCCGTCTGCGCTGGCTCGGTCACGTTGGAAGAATGGGAGACAGCGTCAAGAAGGCATATCTTGGTCAACCGATTGGGTGAACCTCGTATCGCTAGTGTGATGTCGTTGAATCAGACTTGCGTGATCTTCGAGCTGGAAACTGGCAAGAGACAGCGTAGGACCGAGACAAGCAGCGCTAAAACCTGTCAGAGGCCAAAACTCATTTTGGGTTGGTGAGCCGCTCCAGTAAGTTCTATAGCAGTCACCTTGTACAGAAACAAAAATGAAGATTGTACTAAATGTTTTGTGAATAGATATCTTGACATTTGTATTGGTCAAGAATTGCCTCAAACATTTTGCAGGGTAGATCGATATCGACAAAATCGCATGTTTCAAAGTGACCAAAGAAAAGTGTACAGGAACTGGGAACGGTCTGGAGA
>JANCMC010047802.1:0-22697 GCA_024363005.1 Charaxes varanes | reverse complement strand
ACTTGCGACGGAGTGCGTGGAACTGGCGCTGTTTAATCTAGAATTAACAAAAAAAAACCTATTTAATTCGCAAAGTAAGAGACAACTTTAAGTTTACTTAAGACTAGATGTTTGTTTTGATTATTTATTTGTATTTTAATATATTTTCTAGTGAATGTATAGAACGCTGGGAAGACATACAGTTTAGAACGTGCGAACTGCGGACTGAAATTACTTACTAGTCTTAATTAGTGTTTGAAATGTTATTTAAGGCATTTGTCTTTTGACTGAAAAAAAATTAAACTTTGATAGAATCAGGCGTTACTTTGCGGGAATCCGTGACGCGTATGAAAAACTAAACTACTTTGCTTAAATCCGCGAATGAATACAAGGAACAAGCCATTCTGACAGATGTTTTGCAAAATGTTTTGATGTTTTGAGGACTATTACTTTTGAATGCGGCCAAAATGTCTATATAAAACGGACCGCTTTATTCCCATTAATGTGAATTAAGCTAAGTAGTTTAGATGTTCAAGCATTTAAAACTTTGTTGAAATATAATTCTTTCGTGTACCTCGGTGCATTGACGATTCGCAGGGAGCCAGAAAGCCGTTCCCAGAAGTTGTAGGGGGTCCTCGCATGAGCCGCCTCGTGGGAGTAGCGCAGGTTGTGGTAGTAGGCCAGGTGGGTCGGTAACACGCACTCGCGGTACATCAAAGGTATTATCTTGTTTGTTTTGTTTACTATAAGAAAAAAAAAACAAGTGATACTTTATGACATCTATTTACATCAACATTTTAATTAAGTTATCTGGTTTATGATGTAATTAGTCAAATGGCAGATAAATATGAATGAAAAAAGTTAGCAACCCAATATTTTGGTGACTTTAAGAAAGAGCTCAATGGGTAAAAGAAATAGTGGCAGGGCGGCGGAATTGTAAAAGCATGCGGGAGAGAAAGAACAGAACTACACGGAGAAGACTGGAGGATGCCTTTACTCTACGAGGTCCTCAATAGTAATAGTATTGTACCACAGCATGCTGTACTATAAGATTATTGTAATGAATGTAAAAATAAAAGTAAGGAAATAAAAAGGCTTAATTATTATTTCGAAGGCTGCATAGCGCGTCGAAACATTTCGGGCTAAGTTCTTACAAACAGCAAACGATTGTCCGGGTATTACAGAAATCTCCCTTATAACAGCGTAGGTTTATTCAATATTATAGGAAAACGCGTTGTAGGATTACTCTCGTGCTACGCGGTTGCACGGCCCCGAACGCGCATAATATAATCATCGTCATATACGAAAACTCGGGCAAGGTGAGACACAGGAAAGCAAAAGAATACATAATTTTCGACAAATTCTGTATCTTCTGTATCTTGTACATTTAAAACAGTTATCATTGCAAGCCTCTTTCAATATACGATATTGCTACCTTCTGGGCTGCGATTTTATAGTGTTTGATAAAAAAAATGATAACAAGAAGAGGAATAAACAATTAACATTGCACAATATATCAGTGGTACCTGACGCGGCGCATAATTAGACACAGAATTTTAAATTTGTCTTTTGAAGTTGAAATTAGACAGAATTAGAAATATTACTCACTTATAGAGTCCGCCTGCGCAAGGTTCATGTAGAAGGAGATCGCCGGGCTGAGGAGGAAGTCTGGCGAGTACACGAGCACAATGTACCGTTATATCCTCATATTTAATCACCTCAGCGTAAAACTTATGTTAGGAGCAGACGCGGATTCACCGTGGAGCGCACGATGGGCACACCCACCACCCTAATACTTGGGAAATCATAATTTCACAGTCTACTGAGACCAGAAGCCTCATAGTATTATATCCTTACTTACAAAAAACTATATGGCCAAGAACGTGTCAAGACACGCTTACATAGACGGGTTCCGCATTTGATACGCGATAAAGGTATTTATTGAATAACTTCAAAAGTTGTTGACCGATTTCGTTCAAAATAATCTTTCTAATGAGTTTTTAGCATGCTCTATCAATATGATAAATTTCAAGTCTCTACGTTTAATATCATAGAAATCTTTAGGGGGACAACCTTGCGGGCGAACAGACATATAGAGCGAGACTAAAAGGGTTCCTTGTAGTACTACAGAACCCTAAAACCGGCCTCAGGGATAAAAACAATGAATCAAATGATTATTAGTCAATGCCGTGCAGTGATGCGAATCAAGACCTCAGTGAATAAGGAAGCGTGGGCTGTGATGTACTACTACGTAGTCCCACTTGGAGACCAGCGTCACGGAAGATAAAACCCTGTCGCAATAACCGGGGCCCACGCATTGATCTCTCATTGTTTGGTCGGATTGATAGGAAGATTAATGCATTTATGTCTATTCATTGTAATTTGTCTATTGTATCGGCTGTAAGATATACGCGATTTGTTTAAGAGAAATTGAAATGAGCACCTATATTCTACTGAGAATTATATTTCTTTCTGTTTGCTCTCATAATGAATCTACAACTTTCTAGCGTTATCCCGGTTAAGTACCAGGGTCCGCTTGGATTGCAGAGGCTGTGGGGCGAGTTAAGATAACCGATTGCCATCTGACGTAATCCTCGGAACCCCCACGATCTCTACAACCTTACGACTAATATCACAAAGTGACATCGGGTCCCACTGTTTTACGTGTCTTCCGAAACACGGAGGAGGTAGGATCTCAAATATAAACCAGTGATGGAATGGGTCATCCATCAATCACCCGTTCGCAGCAAAAGCAACTTATCCTAGCGATCGACTCAAATGCCTACCACTGATTAGGACACGACCTTCACCAAAAACACAGGAACAAAAAAGCAAAAATAATTGGTACTTACATATGATGTGCTAGACACCTACTGATGTTTTGAACTTGGTATCAAACCAATTAGGTTCCTGTTTTCGTATAAATTTTTATTCTTACTATTTATTTACCGATGTAGCTTCATTTGAATGATCATTGCAATGATCATTTAGTGTGGCTGGCTTTCTGTGGCGGCTTTCTGAACCACACTATTTTTTAGAACTTTGTGGACTTTGAGGACAATAATGGACAAACAATTTGAACTATGTCTGGCTCCGGCATAATTAATGTAAAATAAATATATTATAATAATTGTCTGTTAAGGTCCAGTGAGTTTATTCTAATATTACTGGACGTTGTATATCTAATTTAATAAAGTACCATCTATTAGCAACCTTAGTGACATTCGAAGAAATAAGATTGATCACCGTCACCATGATGATGACGAAGGATATGATTATAGGATGAGATCAGATAGGAACTGGCTGGGTAGGAAAGGTAACACGGGCAGTGGAGGTGAGTGTTCATGTACACGTTAAAGGGATCCCTCAAATTTAGTTAAAAAGAAAAACAATTCATAAAATATCATTAAAATGACATAGCAGTCTCATTAATCACTTTATTAACTATCATTAAAATACATGATTTGTTACTAAAAGCCGTTTTTATCGTATTATAAACGGAATAAATCTTAAATGACGCAACGTTTTTTTCAATTTTCCAAAAAACAGCTTTTTCGAGTTAGGTCAGTTTATGACTAAGCTTGCGATAGGTACACTCATAAAATATCTGTCGCGAGTCGAACTTGGTCTAGATTAACTCAAGATCGTAAAGAGTGGTACATACAGGGATAAAGCACTAAATTTGTCACCAACGTGCCACACTCGCACTCACCTTACCAGATTCTCAATTTTCCTGCAAGTTATGCAGCAGACGATGTCGATCTAAAATTGATCTTGTAAGCCCTCATTCGCACGAGAATTTTTTTAACGTTTGTTTAAAAGGCGTTCAAATAGAACATATGGATTCTCGAGTATCTGTTCATACATCGGCGCTTTTATAACGCGACGCTTCTTTATCGAGCAATGTTCTCTTTTCAACGCTATATAAGTACATATACGTTATATTTTTTGTATAGACGCTAAAAAAGTGCCAACGCCAAGATTTAATGCTACTCTAAGATAATTTTATATATAACATGTATAATAAAATTCAGGCCAGCAAAGTCAGCGAAAATATTAAAGTAGAATACCCCAAGTGTGTATTTGGGAGAATAAAACAAATAATTAAAAAAAAAACCGTATTCACAAGAAGCACAATAAAAGTGACAAAAACTAAAATTCAAAAGCTAATAAAAAAGTTACATTACACTTAACAACGTAGCATAGTTTTAGTTGGTGCTTCCGATGTAAGCAATATTCCTAACATTGTAATTCTATGAGATATCAGAAACAGGGCCGAAATCCTTTCCGCTCAGTCATAACCCATTACGTGGTATGAAATCTCATAATACACCTTTAATGGGCCGCAGATGGCGGTGACGAGGCGCTGCACCTATTATCTGATGCTAATTAAGGTATAATGGGAACAATCGCTAAGAGCGGGACTCTGGCGTGCTTTTCATGTGGTTTAAGTCACAGGCGAACCACCAAAAAATATTTATTTTATATATATTAAGATGGCAATCAGGTAATGCAGATGTCCATCTGCATTACTAGAAGGCTCGCAGATGCATTGCCGCCCTTTAAAAGAGGGGTTTGGGCCACCTTGAACTCGCAGAAACTGAACGAAACGCGATAGAAATACCAATTTAAAGTATTGCAGCAGCATTGCAGCCACTTCAAGCCGATCTCATGTGAGAAAGAGGTACTGGTACCCGGGCGCGCCGGGTGAGAGTGAGAAAGAGGTAAAATTGGACAATCACTTTGTAGATGAATAATTTTATCAAAATTTTTTTATTTAGTTTATGGAAACAAAGTATATAATAAATCAAACAAACAATTCTGATAAAATAACAAACACTGTTTCCAATTAATAATAAAATATAACGATTAACTGTAGACATTTACATTGTGTGTATATGAAATAATACAATTGTATTTTTGTATCATTTTTCGTTTTCATATCATTCGGGTCTATGTAGCACTGAAATAGTTTGGTATTATCTAAAGTAAACAAAAATAAATAATTTTTATTTTTCATACAAATCCCCACATTTTGAAATACAAAATAATGAGCAATAGGGAAAAAAAAAAGAAGAATGGGTTTAAAGGGTTTTTTAGGTTTGTGGAGGGGCTGGTGGTCCGGGGAGTTAGGGGGGGGGGGGGGGGGGCGAGTCTAAAGTCTTCAAAAATTGCATTACTTAATACTTGAACGCCCTTACCTATCTCTATGACGTCATAAATATAATAATGATATTTAGCTGCGTCCATGTTGACGATAAATAATCACACGACATAAAAGCTTCTATTAATACTATAATATTATTTAATATTTTATAATTATACTTTATAACATTATGTACTTATCTTGTCATAAAATATACATATATGTTTAACATAAAATATTATCACTATCAATTCTTTAAACTTACATTATATATTTAAAAAAATAAATAAATAGTACACTACTCTTTTTTCAAAATTTAAAACTAAATTAAACGAATTGTACAAAGTTGCTTGTCCCACTGAATATCTCAGCACAGATTATCCTAGTGAGATATCCAGGGATACATATTTTCAAGGTGTTTCCCATAATTGTTTCAAATTCATATTGAACTAAACTGAATTTGTAAATAAATAAACTTTATGAATTTGAATTGAAATAGACAGATGTAATCTTCTAAGTTTACATCTGTCTATTTCAATTCAAGGTGTTTCCCATAATTGTTTCAAATTCATATTGAACTAAACTGAATTTTTAAATAAATAAACTTTATTAATTTGAATTTAAATTGAAATAGACAGAAGTAATCTTCTAAGTATGGTAATATAACTACAGTATATTGATTTGAATTACTCAATAATTGTGAATAGATTCAAAGACAATTATAAATTGTACAGTTGCAATTATATTTAAGATATATCTACTATTTAATATTTCGTACTTGCAGCAAATAAGAAACTATAGTTGTTTCTAACTGCGCTACGAAGTTGTAACGTCGTATCTCTTAATTTGAAAAGTTCACACGAGAAATTACAGCTCTCTGTAAAAGCACATGTGAGTGATGATAATACGAAGGCCTTATTGCTCTATTTCATTTAAGAAAAACCACTCTATGTATAAGGCGAAGGCATGAATGCTTAGCTGGATATTTCCAAAAAAGAAAATAATTTCATAATAAAAACTTCTTATGTCAATGAGTATGTAACCGAACTATTTCAGAATCACTGAACAATTTTTTATTATGGCAACTTAGACGTTTGCAGGATTTGCTAGTTAGTTTATATAGATTGATTTTATGTATTGTTCACTAATAGAAGCATAGGTAAATCGATTGAAATCCACATAACACACATTCATAGAGAGGTCGTATAACATATCATAATAAAAATACATATTAGTATTTAAAATCCAGAATATATCTTGAATTCTATGTTTTAGTTAAATTTAATTCTAAAAATATATTATTTTCAAAATATTCGGTGCTGGTATGACATTCTTGTTGTATATCTGCCTTGAAAAGATTTGGACATACGTACGTAATTAAATTTGTATTTTTATTTGTATTCATTTGTAATTTACTGTTAATTAAATAATCAATGAGTAAACTTAAACTATTGCACGCCTAAAATGTTGTTACCTTATTAATCTGAAGATCTAGTAGGTATTGTACACAGTTCATGCAATAAATGACTTGTCTCTCCACCCATCCATCCATCCGTTTGTCCGTCCGTCCGTCCGGCATACACGTCAGGTTTTGTACCGAGTTCCTGTGATAAATCACCAGGAAACTCGGCCCTGATTTTCAGTGTATGCCTAGTGACGTCACTGAAGGATGAAGTGAGAAAAGGAAAAAAACTTATCTGAATTTCACCTGAGGTGATACCGATTTAAGGTAGAAATATTCCTTCAGCGTCATAGCAACAGCATTAAACGTGTATATCGGAGCAATGTCGAACGGATTACTGCAGTATTAGAATAACATTCTCATCGCAACTCGATTAAGCTCCGAAATTGACACTTGAATTTAAGCCAAATTGCCGTTTTCATGGCGACGGAGCCGCTTTTACTTTTAGCCAACCGTAATATTCGTGAAGCGTGGACAGAATAAAGAGCCGCGTTAGATTTAATGTGGAAACTTTCGAAAATATGCTGAATAAAATATTACGACAAAGTTATCCTTTTTTAGGCAAGTTTTGCCTTTGTCTTTTATATAAATCTCAGCAATAAAGAGAAACCAGTAATGCAGAGTGCATTACTAGTCATCTACACTTAAGTGTAACTGTACACGTTTACATAACAAACTTCCCTATGACATTCGGGAGATGTCCTTAAATAAATTTAAATCTTTTATAAAACGTAAGCTCATTCAAAAATGCTAAGGATTATTTAAATGATAATGCTTGAGAATAAATTGCTCTAACCAAATATGAATTATTGTCAAAATGGTGATAACGAAAAAATTACCCGACTGAGTTTGTTGCGGGCTCCTCTCAGTGCAGGGCGCGAGGGACCCTTGTAAACTTAGCTTTTAAGTCCTAAATTTTATTACCACATTATTAAATGACAAAAAAATTATAATAATTTTATATATATGACGTTCAGAGCTTATGAAAGAGTCTATATGTATAAAAGATTTTGTCTTTGACTTTGACTTTGACTTTGACTATATAAGCTCCTGTGCCTCTGAACTGATACGACCTAAAGTCATCGAAACTTCGACATTGTATTTATGTGGGTAAAAAAAAAAATTACTTACCTGTCCTAGGTGATAATCTTGGTGCAGTTTCGACAGTGAAAGAAACGTGTTCTGATCTTCCTCGGCTGTTGGCAGCGTAGACCACCAACTTGAGATGTCTCTTAGCGCCAAGTCTTCTTAAGTTCCATACTGCTGCGCCATTCGTTGAATTCGTCACTAGACCCTCGTTGGCCCACACTTCTGCTATATACGTGCATTGAAGTCCACCTTCGTATCCTAAGAGACGCATTTTGTTTAAATTATTTATTTATATAAAGATTGCTATAAATAGAACATTTTCTAGACCCTAGTCATATCCAAGGAATCATTATTTTCTAGACCAAAATATTTGAGCAAATATTGGTATTAAACTTCAACATTCTTTAGTGTTGGTATTAAAGATAGATTCTTTTGTAGTTCAAATTATTTTTAATGTATTTTGATTTGAAATTTGGCCTATATTTTATAAGGATCTTAATTATATTAACTACTCATTAAATAAATTAATACAACTACACTTAAAAGTGGAATTAATTTTTGGAAGCCCAGTTATTGTATATATTACCAATTACTTTTACTAATAGAAATAGCGTAATCCTCCCTATAGCATGGCACTCTTATAACACATTAATATAATTCTATAATTTATAATATATACCATTATATTATATGCATTCGCCCCAACGGCGGTGGGGTTTGAACCGAGTACCTTGCGGATTTCAGTCTATACCTTATACCGTTGAGCTATTGAGGCTCTAATTTACATATATTGGATCGCTCCGCCAAAGAGGTAAGTACATACATACCGGTAGACTAAAAACTTCTCACGAGATGACGCCGCTTTTTAATTTCAGGTTTTCGGCTGCACTCCAATAAAAGTTTGTTAGTGTCGGACTATTTTTAAAAGCGTGAATACGCCATATTCGTACAATGCTCGACGAAGTTAAAAATTTCTCCAAAACTTTTGTTATAGAATACCAAATAGCAGGACGTGATTTAAAAGGTTGCTACGACCATTGTTCATTGAAATTATTAGCTAGAATTACGAATTATGAAGTCAAATATTTATGTACACATAAATTAAAGAGCATTTATTTCTTTACTAGTGGTTATCCGCGACTTCGCGTAAAATCAGGTGAACAATTTTAGCGGGATAATATATAGCCCATAGCCTTCCTCGATAAATGGGCTATCTAACACTGAAAGAATTTTTCAACCAGTAGTTTCTGAGATTAGAACGTTTAAGCAAACAAACGAACAAACTCTTTAGCTTTATATATTAGTATAGATAAAAGCGAAAGATGACCTAACACGAAATCTCGAAAACTGCAGGACGTACAATGATGAAATTTGGCAAGGACGTAGTTTAAAGTTAGAAGGCATCCGCTAAGAAAGAATTTTTCAATAGCTAGGTCTAAGGGCTCTGGCAATGTAACGGGTACAATATCGCGGGAAATAGATCTTTACTATAAACAACTAATAATAAAATAACATATACTAATATCTGCAACAGGTATGGTACATTCTTATAAATAAAAGAAGCACATGGGCAAATCTTTAAACATGAAATTAAAACAAATTTAGGAACAAATTTAGGAAAAATGGCTCCCATAAACAGAATAAGTCGAACTTACAAACAACTGTTGTCAAAAATTATAGGTTTGGACATATTTCACACTAATCTTAATGTTTTCAGAAAACATATATATTTTATTAAAGATTTATTTTCATTTTTTTTTAATTAGTGAAATTTTATTTAACTTATTGTTATTCCCGTTAATTATGATATGCATTGTTAATATTTATCTTCCTTTGTTTAGTTTTAGGTCTTAATTTTTTTCCAACCTGTTTTTCCTTTATTTGTCGATGTTGAGTTACGAATGGTGTAAGTACCTTTTATTAAAAATTACAATTATCATGTTTAATTAATGAAACTAATTTTTTATATGTATAACTATAAGTGTTTTTGTTAGTAATTCTAATGGTGACTCCACACTATTGCCGTGAAATCACGCCGCGAATTCTCGGCACAGCTCATGCACTCCACATTCACGGGATGCTGACAGTCGTTCGTGGAACTCGACGCGAAATAGACGTGGTAAATGCTGCTTGCTGAACTTTTGAATTGCCTTATTATATGATTATATTGTCTTTATTAATTATAACAATTGCATTTCAGACTTTACATAAAAATGCAGTTATGAGATTTATATTAATATAAATTATAATATTGAACCCAGTGGCGAAATTTAATTTCACGTAGTCGTGAGTGTGGATGTGTACCCGTGAACGCCGCGCGAAAGAGGCGCGAACCCTTTGTCGCGGGGCAAAATACCGACTCTGATCAGAGAACAAACACCAATGACAGTTGCTTGCGGAGACGGTCATTTATAAGATTAGCAGATGTTTTTGTCTAACATGACATTGATGGCCATTTTCTTATCATTTTGGTAAGAAGAAGAAGAATAACAAACTGTAGATATATTTGGCCATGTCGTTAGGCCTTATATTTTCGAAGTCCAAACTGAGGCAACATTAATTGCTCGATCTGAGGTGGTCATTAAGTCCTGCGTGCGAGTATTGGGGCACGCAGAGCACGATAAAAGGCAAGTCATGGATTTCACCGCATATATATGCCAAATCGGCGCAATCCGAAAATGATGAATTCTAAAATACATTAGAATAGGACAACCTCTGACCTAGGGTACTATCTTTAATCTACAGTTCGATGATTAATGAAGTAACTATAAAATAATTTTCTTTTATCCCTTTCTTTATATTGGAACACGAATTTCATCGAATGCGCAGTCGAAAATTACTATGTCTATGGATAGAACAGTATTTGGTACTTAAGATGAATAACGTCTACGGAACTTTTTAAATTTCACCGTCCAGTAATTGTTTTAGATGTAATCAGAAAACGACTGATTTCTCTTTAACTTGCTATTCGATTTGGAAATCTATTTATCTTAGCTTTTGTTTCAATTGTTCTACTTTGTTCTCTTTGAATGGACAAGGATGTTTTCTTAGGGATGACAATTGACATACTTTTTTATATTCTATGGACTTCATACGTTCGATTGGTATGGAACTTTTCTATTAACCAAACCAGTGAAATGTTTAGAAAACATATGTTTTTAATTGTTCATAAATCATACCCTAAGGACGGACAGCCGATGGGGAACAAAGGTTTTGGAATGGCGTCCTCGTACTGGTGGACGACGACGGACGATATCCTTATCACGTAATAGAACTGTGTGGAAGTCAATGGAGGAGGTCTATGTCCAGCAGTGGACGTCATCGGGCTGAAAGAAGAAGAAGAAGAAATCATACTGACTGAAATTTTTTAGACAACCCATTTGCAATATATTTATTGACAGCGACCACCCAAATATCGACACATCAAAATTAATTATCGTAGTACCTACTCGTTATAAATAGATCATAATGTTACTAGACCACGAAGAATGAATTTTAAAATCTTTAATTATTTATAGACATATTTAATTGAATATAAAATACTTTTCATCCATTAACCACCTAGGTGAAGGACGACCTTCACCTAGGTGGTTAATGGATGAAAACTAAACTAAAATATTAGCCTAAGATCCCTCTAAAACACGAGTTTTGGAGGGATCTTAGGCTAATAACAGCTTTTGGCAGTTGTGAGCTGCTGATTCTTAGAACTTATTTTGTACACACTCATTTAAATGTTGCATTTTATTTAATGGTGTAACATTTTTTGTTATTTCCTTTTTTATTAGTAAACTAGATGTTACCCGCAACTTCATCCGTGTAAAATTTGATGAAAATTTTTAGCGTGATCGTACAAAGCCTATAGCCTTCCTCGATAAATGGCCTATCACTGAAAGAATTTCTTTGGCTGGCCCGTTGGCGCAGTGGGCAGTAACCCTGCCTTCTGCTCCGGGGGTCGTCGGTTCGATTCCCACCTCTAGTCTGGATGTATTAGCCATATGCATGTATTTATATATTTCTAAAAAAAATATTTGTGTATAACAGGCGGCTGTTATTCACCATGATATAAACTGGTAAATTATGGCGAATATTATACCCTATTTGGTTATAAAACAACATTATAATTTATGTTTACATTCCAAACATTGGTCGCGGTATCTGTGTATTTGTCCAGGGGAATGGAAAAATCTCGCCGGCGGTATGTCTTGGGTTGCAGCTCGTAAAATACTCTGTTTACCGACTTGGGTGTTTCGTTTATTTTCCTTTGGTCCGGGCAGTTTGCTGATTAAACTTGCTTCGTGTTATTAACTTCGATTTCGCGTGCTAACATCGCCCGTTCAAATATTTTACGATGATAAAATCTCGCCCTCACCGCCTTCAAATTATTCTTTATTGAATGTAATTGCAATAAGACATATTTTGATTGATTGTTTTTTAATATTCACCACCCAATAATTAATTAAATCATTGCGTGGATTTAGCAGACGTTCACCTACCTAAATATGTATATATATGAAAGTAAAGGTAACATATCACGAAAATACTAAAACCTTGGGACCTACAAAAATGAAATTTTGTAACGCGGTAAACTATGTTTAGTAGATATCTGCTAAGAACGAATTTTTCAACAAGACCGGATTAAAGAGGTCTAACGGCTCCTGCAAGTTTACTTTAAGGCGGACGAAATCGCGGAAAACAGCAAGTGGTCTAATAATTTTAAGAATATTCCAAGTAGCCCATCTTTAAAAACTGTGGGCCTAGACACGAACATTTTCATCCAAACTCGACGCTTCGACTTCGAAATGTTCGTGCTAAGCCCTCTGGAACCACAGTTTTTCATGAAATTCAGCTGTCAGCTATACTAATATATAAAGCTGAAAAGTTTGTCTGTTTACTTGAACCCGTTAATCGCAGGAACTACTGGTCCGATTTGAATAGTTCTTTCGGTTTTAGATAGCCCATTTATCGTGGAAGGTTGTATATTATAACGCTAAAATTTTACTCTAAATTCTAGAAAATCCTCTCTTCTACCCCTTATAAAATATAAAAGAATCAACGTACCTACATCAAGGAAGTGTGAGTTTTTTACATATGTACGCCACTGGGATTCGGTGGAAAATTCGTACTTAGATAAGATTTTACTTACCACGTTTATCTTGATAGGTGTCGTCCCTGAGAAAACTCGTTCCCGAGGGATGCTATCGCATTCCCACAGCGAAAGCAGAAAGACGTGGGGTGAATCCCGGTCGCTTGGTTACTTTACATTCAAAATAATTATGTGCAGAACGTTAAAAAGAAAGGTTTAAACTTCCTAAACTGGTACACATCTTTATCATTAAAAACGCTTCCAAGTAATTCTATAGCAAATCTTGAAATAAGCTTGAGCAAAGTCTAGTACCAGGGTCCACTAAAATTGCAGTGGATGTGGCTGTTGAGATAATTGAATATCGTCTCATGTCATACCCGGAGTCCCCACAATCTCTAGAATCTCGCGACTAATATTACTCTCTTTAAATTTAATTATTTTTGCCATTAATTCGCAAAATTTGGTTACACTATCGAGTTTATGCGTCTTTAAAATAATTACCACGAGCAGAGCTAAGGCGAAACCATTCCAAGTACTGTTATAAATATGTGATTAACAAGTGTATTCGTTAGTCTTCTTCTTCTCATTCCTTCATTCACTCATTGTCAGTTCTTGATAACCCTTTGCTGTGCATAGGCCTTCCTTTGTTTCAGCCACTCTTCTTCTACTTAGCGGAAAATAAAATATAAATATAGCGTGAAATTCAAATTTCAAACAGAGCCCGCTTTAAGACACGTACTCTTCCACGTTTCTGGATCAACGCCATCCAATTTATGCAGATTGTTGACTCTCACATCGTCGTGCAAGACAAAACATGAACACGTCTTCTTTTAAGGACCTCTGCCAATTCTCCACATCGTCCGGATAGGGAGTCAATATGCTGGTTGGCAAAGTGGAGTTTTGGTACTAGCTTCTTCAGCTGCGTACGTGCCTTACGCGCACTTTTCGCAAGTTTAGGGTGATGTGCCTGGACGTTGTTTTGTGGCAACACCCTATTTTTAGTACCCTTCTTTCTTACTAATACATTTTTTATTCCTCTTTTCATCTGGCAGGCCGTGTGTGCTACCTAAGTTACATAAAGAAAAACTTGTGTTATACTTACTTTTTTCTTTTCCAGGATGGTGATAGAGGCTACCTCGAAGGTTTGGCGTCACGGTATGCGGATTTGTTTTCAACGCACTATGGCGATGTCCTGGATCATCTCGAAGAGTTGAGAAGACACGAGTGGGATGAAATGTCTCCAAGAATGCGAGTCCTGGGCGGCACTGGGACACCACAAACACCTCCTTCGGCGAGTCCTGGCTCCCTAGCTTTGAACAACCTTACGACATCGCTGTCTCAACCGATTTATGTTCCCGGAAAATATTCGGTAAGCTCATGATCATTAGAGTAAGTTAAGTTTTTGATTTTATTGTTCCAAAATGTATACACATCTTAAGAGTCTCAATAGAAGAAAGGATTCTAAAGAAATCCATAACGATCTATTTCTATTCTTGATTTATCGTCTCTCCTACGCCTAGCAAAGCCTTAAATTATTTATTAATTGTACGTAATTTTTGCGGATTACCTAATTCTTATGTTCCCTATGAAACTAACTAAACAAGTAATAAAGATTTTTGTTGCATATGTGTCTATTCGGTCTTTCATATTTATCTTCAGGACGGCTTATGTGATTTTGATAGGATTTCCTCTAAAAGCCAACAAATTTTATCACCAATATATTTTGAATGTCAAAAAACCCTTACAAATTAGGAAAAGTTCCAAATTACTTAAACACGCAAAAAAATCACTAAACTAGACTTTCATAAAACCACGTAGTTAAAGTTGCTTATATTAGTAACTTATAAATAACTTTCTTTTATTGTTTAATTGTCTATTTCTACACACAATTCCACCTTCAGGTTATCATCACCAGCGAGTCGAACGTATCCGTGCAAAATAATTTCAATATTTATTGGCCAATTAAAGATAAACACATTGTGCGTTCATTAATGCTATCAGTGAATAGTGGCCGTACTTCATCAAATTTATTACCACATATAGGCAAGCTCCAAATGTACCAAATGCAATGACACGTACGCTTTCCTCTTCCACATGATTATGTAACGATGTTAAAATTTAATTTATACCATACAAAATAGCTGCGTGATTTTCGACTACGGGTCGATTTTCGATATTTATGCAATTTTTAGCATTTTCATTTTTGTGCGAGTCTTTGTTTTGATAAAAGTAAAGTATCCTCAACTCTTTCTCATAATATAACCATCTAACGGGGAAAGTTCCGTCAAAATGGATCTAGCCGTTTCGAAGATTAACCATAACAAACATGAAACAAAAATTAAAAAAAAAAAAACTTTTTTACGTGTTTCGTAAATAATTTATTACGCTTTACAAACAAACAATTCTATTTTATTTATTCGTTAAGATAATGCAATACTTCCCTGCTTGCTACATATGCTTCGCTTAATAGCAAGACATTAAAATACATTGTAATTTTGTTCGCAGCCGTCCAGTTGTCTAACTGACAAGGAAGAGGACGAGATTTATGGGTTCGGTTACGGCGTGTTCGGCAAACAAATGCTGCAACGACAGCAACAGCAGAAACAACTGCTGCTAGCTCAGCCTTCTCAGCCATTGATGCATAACCAACAACACAATTACCAGAGGTAACGATAACTGATAAGTTTATTATAGTCGAAGTATAACGAAATTTATGGGTTCATTTAGGCCGTATTCGGCAAACAAATACTGCAACGACAGCAACTGCAGAAACAAGTGCTGCTAGCTCATTCTTCTCAGCCATTGATGCATAACCAATAACACAATTACCAGAGGTAACGATGACTAATAAGTATAATATAGTAGAAGTCAAATAAAATTTATGGGTTCAGTCAGAGCGTGTTCTGCAAACAAATGCTGCAATGTCTGCACCTAAGGCTTTGCAGATCCTAGCTAATATAGTCAATGCCCATATCTGAGAAGATTCTGCAACAAACTCACTAGGGTATTACATTTATTGTTACCATTTCTGTATCATTTAGACACCAATACAGCTATTGATAGATATTTTATTGATCTTAGAACATGGGTCGACATGCTTGCCGATAATAGGACAAAACGGCAAAACAGTCATAACCGCACATCTAGACATCAGTATATATCTGCTCAGGTTATGGCCCTTCTTGTCAATCCAGGATTGAGTTGCACAGCAAACGAAGCTGTCCCTAAAGCATGAATTGTCTGCAACTGATGGAATGGCCAATGATGAAGACTAGCTATTCTTCTTCATCTTCTTCCGTGCCTTATCCCGTCATTTAGCGTCGGTCCTCCTCATAACACGGTGCTATGACTGTCGGTCTCGGGTTGTCCTCCCGTCTAACTGTGCCCGTGCCAAATCATCGGCTACGGTTGTCCATCACGTGACCGGTGGTCGTCCTTTACCCTTCTTTCTTTCTGGTATATCTAGCTGATTAGCTATTAGCTGCTAAAATTTTAAATTTATTTTAATTGATGACTTTATTATTGTAAGTAATGAAGCACAGTCGTGGAATTATTTTACAAAGCCTGTAGAATCCAGTTGTGTAGGCATTTGGTATTATAATAATTTTATTTCGTTGTATAGAATAAAAAGCGACTTTTGTGAAAAGGCCTTTACTGATTACACAGATGCTCGGTTTCTGTTGAAATTACTAACTGCTGCGAATTTCCGTTTCTTCAAAACGTAAGGACATTTCTCGGTTCGTTAATTAAAATTTATTTTACAACCTACAATGAGATAATTAAAAGACAACAAGCTCGTTCTCGTGGCACATAAATCAGGAGCCAGTTGTCTGTACGGGTTTTGTTTCAAAGGGTTTGAAACAGACTTGTTTCAAACCGTCTTCTGGACTGTTCAATTGTAAAAAGATAAGTATAATTACCTTTTTTTTTTTTTAAATACTAGATGTCATTTTTAGGTATGTCTAATATTCCCGTTTCACCTACTGGTAAGCTTAAATTATAAACCTGTGTCAGGAGTGGGTGCGACAATACCCCAGCGGAGTCGGGATTTGAAACGGATACCTTGCGGATTTGAGGCCATCCCTTCAACTATTGAGCTATTGGGGCTTGAGTTACTATAGGCTTATTTTTTTTTTATTATATGTTTTTCTTAGAGGCATTCGTATTAACATACAAGTTATTTTTTTTTAAGTGGAAATAATAAGTATGCTGAAAAATTAAAAATATTTTTATTTAATACATCTATACTAATATATAAAACTGAAGAGTTTGTTTGTTTGCTTGAACGCGATAATCTCAAGAACTACTGGTCCGATTTGAAAAAAATTTTCAGTGTCAGATAGCCCATTTAGTGAGGAAGGCTATATATCATCACGCTAAAATTTAATCTATTTTTATTACCTAATTTTACGCAGTCGAAGTCGCGGGCCCAGCTAGTTATGTATTTATTTTTGTGAATGGTGTCCGTATTAATCTGTTTGCTTATTGTTATTTTTAAAGTGGATACACCTAATTATTTTCTTAATAAAAATAAGTTCCAAGCACTCTTAAGGTAATAAATAAGGGGCACTATATTGTGCTATTGTCAAAAAGTAAAAACCAAACATCCAAATATTAGAAACACTAAATTTGAAATTTGTAATATTGTTAACGTAGAAAAACTCTTTCCTTGATTTTATTTCAACATAAACAGTATTTAGTATTAAATGGAGTATCATAAATTCGTTGGCGGGAAATCGGGAATCACCAGTGTTGTCACATTTCACCCACGCGCCCCGTGCTGAGCTGTTTGATGCTAATTAGGTATCCGCTACGTGGCAGTCTTAATGAATTGCCTCGTAAAGGCTACGATAGCGTGCTCTGGTTGTGTGTTATTTAATAAAGATTACATGTAAATTGCCATTTTGCTCGAAATGAAGCTGAAGAGTTTGTTTGTTTGCTTGAACGCGCTAATCTCAGAATCTACTGGTTCGATTTGAAAAATTCTCTCACTGTTAGATAGCCCATTTATCCACCATGTATCATCACGCTAAAATTCAATTTTTTTTTAATCATCTAATTTAAATTAATATAAAAGAAAGAGACACACGTAGGATGTAAAAGTTATCAGTGAAAACATCGGGAACCGTTACGGGAACGGGAACTGGAGTGGGAACGGGAACGGGAAAGGAAATGGGAACGGAGATAGTATTTAGTATGTACTAAATAGTAAGTAATCCAACGTTCAGAAAGGACATCGTCTGCCCAATCCGCTAGTTTTTTTTACAAAACTTCTTAGATATTAAGTTAAAAGAATATGCTTTTCTGTGTTTTATGTTAATAATAAAAATAAATTTATTTGTTACAACCATACAAAAAAATATAAATTTTCCATGTTTATATAATCTAAATTTCAGTATACTTCATTTAGGTTACATTTTTTGTTACTGTAATAACATTTATGAAATAAAGGTTTATTTCTTTACTCATTTATTTATTTATTGGCGTAATGTAACCTCAAGAGATTGAAGGTGAAAAGTGTGGAACGAAGAGCTCAATAAATTTATTTATTAGGTACTGCTGTTTTTTTAATTGCCTAAATATGGTATTTCTCAAAAAAATACATTATTGGCTGACAGACTTCAGACTGGCTTCAACTCTTCAAGTATATTATACTAGAAACAAATTCGTCTATGCGAATTTAGTAATTTGGGTAAATTCAGCTAGGATCAAAGTAGCCAATGTTATTCCTTGTAAAATCATCTATTTACCAGTGAAACTCCTACCGTAATCGGTTTCGGATATTGCCCGGAACAAACAGGCAGACAAAAATTTTACCTTGCGTTTTTGCTATAGATATTGTATATAGTCATATGCAATTAGTAAAAAAAAGATTGTATATTACAGACAGACCCTTAAATTTTATTTATATATATATAGTTTACGACCCATTCCTGTCGTTTCTATATAGACTTTACGACAAAGCTATTCTAGGTGTTTAAAACATATTTATAAAACTAGCTGTTCCCGCGACTTCCTACGCGCTGAAACTTGATTATTTAGTTCAAATTTGGTTTTATTTTTTGTAGATAACCTTAATAATTTGCTAGAAGTAGATCAGCCTATGTTAATCTTTATAATATTAGCCAGCTAGTGAACGTCCCATCCAAATGGGTCCAGCCGTTACGGAGATCACCCGTAACAAAGAGACAAAAATGTTATTTCTTCCTCTTGAATCACTCTGTTTATTGACGAAAACCGCTTTTAAGTCCGATGCGTAGTTTTAAAGACCCAAAAGCACAAGAGCAGGAAGCGACTTTATTATAAAATAGGTGTGCCCGCGATTTCCTCCGCGTAAAATTGGGTAAAAAAAATAGATTCAATTTTAGCCTTCTTCAAGAAAAGGGCTATCTAATAATGAAAATTTTTTTCAAATAGCACCAACAACTCCTGAGTATAGAGTGTTCAAGCAAATAAACAAACAAACAAACTCTTCAGTTTTATATATTATTATGTACTACGTAAAGATGAATTTAACTTTGTAGTTAAAGAGACATTCAAACACACACACAGATACAAGACATATTATATACGTACACTACAATTTTAAAACTAGAGCTTCCTAAACTAAAAGACCTTTAGACCCCCAACTGATCAAATCCACTACGGGTACGCGATCCCGGAGTATCCTAGCTGCTACTGTTACTTCCCCTACATCGTCCGTGACGATAGCATCCTTTCTTGCCTGTCCATCTACTTTTATATCCTTTTTTATTATTAAAAAGAATATTAGGAATACTTTTTAGGTATATCTAATATTCCCTTTTTCACCTCCTACTAAGCTTAAATTAAAAGCTTGTATAACAGCCGCTGTTATACACAAATATTTTTTCAGACATATATAAATACATACATATGGATAATACACCCAGACTCGAGGTGGGAATCGAACCCAAGACCCCGGAGCAGAGGGCAGGGTCACTGCCCACTGCGCCAACGGGCCAGATCTGATGAAACATTATAATTCTATTTAAGATATTAAGTCACAATCACTTCTTTACAGTTCACGTACTTTTACTACTTAGCATGGCTTTATTCGGAAAATTTCTTTGTGCACAACCTTATCGCACGGAATGTTCTGTTAGAAATTCACGAAGAAATTTCTGAACAAATAAGCTTGCTTGCGAACACGAGGAGTTGTCAAAAGTTTTATAAAAGAAATCGCACAATCACCGAGCAAAACGTCGCGTTGTCTCGGCGTTTGCGTATTTGTAACTTTGTTGTTCCATTCCTTTAGATGATCAAACTTTCAAGCATTTGTTTTCGAAAACACGTACCATCTTATGCAGAGTTTATAAAGAAATTTAAAAAGACTTATTGACTGATAACGAAACTTGTATACCATACACGGATCTGTAAATCTAAAACTATTTAAAAAAAACCTACACAATGTAGAATAATCTTTAGCATTAAAAAAAGCTACATACATCTTTATGACAATGAATAAAACGGGCACGTGGTTCATCTGAGTATACGTGACTACGGACATCCTCGATACTACCAGAAGATTCGCAAATACATTGCCGGCTATTGAGAAAGAAGAAGTGTCCTAATTGAAAGCCATCGCTACATAACGAGGTAGCAATGATGTCGAGTGGAAAAAGGTTACATCAAAGCAAACTAGATGGCGCTGTACGGATGACGACGACCGCAGTACAAACACTGAAAATCTTCACACAAACCAACTTACGCTAGCGAAGTTTCTACTTACGGTTACTATATATAGACACGAAGATCCTTTACGGTGGTTAAGCATATCGACCTACACTCTCACCTTTTATTCCTCGCCGAAAACCGTCCACCTTGATGTGCCTTTTCACAAAGCCGTGCGATCGCGCGAATTTCAATTAGGAAACCTCTTAAGGTGGGTTCAGACTAAACGCATAAAGAGCTAGAATAAGAGCATTCTCTCTCGATCTTTTAGCATATACGGAAGCTTATTCTTAGCATTTAAACAGAAATATCAGAGATAAAAAAATATAGAATAAGAATAAGAATCTTTGTGAATGTAGACAGAACAACAACTACTATGTCTATTTTAAATAAAGGAATCTGATAGAGTGGGAATGGAATGAGGGGCAGAATGAGCATTCGCTCGTCTATTGTAAATCGACCTTTAGACTTCAATGTGTTTGATCGCACGTTCTTAGGAATTAAGTTCGATCCCATCGCGCATTTGTGTTCTATTAGGATGGCCGACGTCTTAAAGTCCTTAATTTATATCCCAGGAACACAAACGAAGCGCTATGCTTCTTCGTTTTATTACGAACTACCAAACTGTGGAACTCTCTACAGGCATCTCTTTTTCCTCAATCATTTAACCTTGGTACCTTTAAGAGTAGAGTGAATGGGTATCTCCTAAACAAAGCAAGCTACATCTTAGACTGCATCGATATCTTCATGAAGTTGCCATTGCCGTCAGGTGCTATATTTCTTTAAAAGAAATACACACACATCTGTTATAATTTTTACAAGTTTTATTTAAAATTTCTTTTAAAAATTTCAATTTCCAACAAAGTACTCTAATTATTTCCGTCGTAATATGAATATCCTGTGTAGCTATCTAGTGTTTTCAAGTGATCATCATTAAAACTACTAAATAGAGAGAAACGGATAATAATATTTTTTTGGAAACGGATACCTATAATTACTGCGTCTAAAAGACTTAATCGAACGCATGGACTCAGAAATCTTACATAGACAATTAAACTTTATTCACACTCGCATGTATACATAGTATATATAGATTTTAGGCCGGATTTGAACTCCAAATACCTAATCAATAATTTAAACTCAAAAATCTAACATATTGAATCTAACACAATTAATCCCTAACATATTGAATCAACCAAGTTACTCATAGATCGGAAACCAAACTAAATTAGGATAACAACAGCAATCAGAAATTTCAAGTACTTTAACGTTAGAGTAGTTAAAATCTAGTTAATAGTTCTATCGATAATTAGAAAAGTTTGTTCATTAGGAATTTAATAAATGATTTAAATACGCAAAATATTATTCACATTTTTGTTGATCAAATTGAAAATTATTTTTTCAATTTGAACAATTTTTTTCAAAATATATAAACATACAGTTGCAGATCTAAATCATAGTGAATACCAAATCAATAACTTGAACTTATACACAAATTAAAATGAATTAACTCCACAGCATTTAGCAACAGTAAATTTCAGCGTTAATCTAAATTAAATTAGGGCCAAAAACCGCAATCACAAACTGTAACAGTAGAATCCAAACTTGGAGTACCAAATATTATCTACTGATTGAATTTATTAGGGACTTCTGAATATAGAATTTGCAACAACTTCGGCATATGTTCTAAATTATTTTATCGTATTATATTACGCAAATGCTCCAGTCGACCCTCTTTCAATAACTTTGTGTAAGTATAATAAAACAGAATTAGTGTACACAAATAATGACTTAGTTTGAAGAGTTTTCCAGTAAGTGGAGTTGCTAAAGTTCTTTGCAGGGACCATCATAGAGGTCGTATGATTTTTTGCCAACTTACAGTAACAAAAATTCAAACCAAAAATTAACAAACAACGTGTCGTTAATATAGGAACAGAATCTGTAACAATAACAAAATGTGAACGACGTGATCGATGTTGACGAAGAAATTAAAATACATAACAAATATACTAGTTACATAATGGCTGACCCAAAGACGAAACCGGATTTTGTATAGGGAACAATAAGAAATGAAGAGTGAACGAAAAGAATGAATACTACGTTAAAACGCCACGGGCATTTAACCTGTGATGGAAATTAAGTAGTTAGACAAAAAAAAAAGCAAAAAAAAAAATATTTACATAATTCTGTAGGTATTAATTGCAAGTATTGTGAACGCCGCAAACCAGAGAGACGCAAACAATTGC
>JANCMC010047795.1:0-22707 GCA_024363005.1 Charaxes varanes | reverse complement strand
TCCACTTGTCCCCTTCCAAGGACCTCTCTAGATATAAATGTGGATTGTATTCTATCATCGGGCCATACCGAATGTTTATATCCACTACCGTTAGAATTATTCTTCTATACCGTTTATTTGAAATCAAACCCTTTAGGACTCTGTGGCCAAATGTCAAATACATTCCTACATACCACACTCACTGTCACTGATGTCGGCGTCTTAAGGTTCACATTAAAAGAGGCTGTATTAAATTATGTCACACTAATTTTACGATTTTTTAATCTCTCTCCCGCCCTTATAACTGGTAGTCACATTTTGTTGACATGTAACATTACAAAGCTTTGCCCGTTTTCACACAATGTCAATGACATTTTGGGGACAACATACCCCAACATTGTAACGTGTGAGTGACCCCTTATCTCAAATACTGTAAACAAACAGAGGATAGGTACGATTTCGCCGAATTGATCTCAATATTAAGTACATCTATGTAGCTAGTCATTGCATTGCTTAGTGATGCAGTATATATAATTGTTTGCATAGATTCAGTGACCATGGTACAATGGTGGGTGGAGTGCGTACAGTCTAAAAATGCACGCCCTACCAAACAGGTAAACCGCGGCAACTCCATAAATCAATCGCGCGATCAGTGGACCTTGCGGTGCGTGGTTGAGTTTGAGTTTGCAATAAAATCGCTGCAGACAAACAAAAGCAAGCGTGGCAATTAATATTTACTTTTACGCTTTAATATATTAGATATTAGAGCATTTTTATACTGGACACATACTCGGTTCTATCTTCGCGAAAGATGAATACGACCGGACAGAGGCCCTAGCACGAACATTTCGCACCGTTCGAAGTCGTCGACTCGACTTTGAAAATATTCGTGCTACACTCACAATGAAACCTTCTGAGTGTCAACGTGTGTTGCATTAGCATTGATTAAAAGCGTGACAGGATCAAGACTTGCCTCCTGTGAGCGTAGCACGAACATTTTCATCCTTAATACAGTGCGAAATGTTCGTGCTAAGACCAGGGGCGTGGCTACCGCTGTATTAGCCGTATCAATTATAAGCAAGGATTTTCTTAAATACGACCCATTATCTTTTATACCTTATTAACATTTTTGAAAAAACTGCTCAACCATTTTGTTTAAAAATCACATTACACCAAATAAAAAAATATAATTCAGATTAGTTAAAGAGATAAATTTTTTGAAAAGTAGTCCAAAATCTCTTTTTTTCGGAGTAAGTGGCATCCTAAGTTGGCAAGTTTTTGGCCCCCAAATATGTGTACATTTTGATATAGGGCCCCTCTAAGACAAGCTACCCCACTGCCTAGGACCTCAGCACAAGGCTCGCTCATAAAACGTTCGGTTCGAATGCAGCCTTATGTAAATATTCCCATTTACTCCATTTACGGGTGTCCACGCCTTATTTATAAGAACGCAGCTCTAAATCGATATAATTAAAGAGTCATCTTGGAAAAATACGATTTTTAATGTATCTTTTATACTGACTTCAGCTTATTTACCGTCTGTGTATAAATTTTAAATGATCATTTTTTTTCTTTTTTTTTAATTAATTGATAGAAGTGGTTAAAATAAATAAATAAATAAAATATATACAGGACTATATGACACACAGACGTCTGTTCCTAAGGTAGACAACTTAATGCCTGTGTTATAGGTAACATTACACAATACCTTCTCTTTTCCATCGATAAATACAAGCTTATAACAATTTTCTTTAATATTATTGGTCTGATGACTAATAGAATCAGGCGTGACATTACGGAAATCCATGACAATGACATGAATGAAATACTAAACAACTTGGCTTCCATCCACGAATGATCATTCGCGGATTGAAGCCAAGTTGTTTAGTATTTCATGCAATATTGGTCTGTGTTATAACTCAGATAGGGGATGTATCCCCCCTAAACGGCTAGATCGATTTGGCTAAAATTGTGTGACTTTATTCCAAGGTGTTAATTAGACGGTTTGATAATATAATTTAGTCCAGTAGGTGACGCTGCTATCGAAATATACCCCAAATTAGGTATGTTTAAATTTGCATCTTCACCCACATCACCTCGATGTCCTAAAGTCCATTACTGTGCGATTCTCTAGAAACTTCTTAACTCGCATAATTACTTTGTGGAATCACTTACCAGCTTCGGTATTTCTGACTTGATACGACTTAGGGACCTTCAAGAAATGAGCATACTCATTCTTTAAGGTTGGCAACGCATCTGCGAACCCTCTGGTGTTGTAGTGGTCCATGGGCTTCGGTATACACTCAAGTGAATGGTCCCCCCCTTGTAACATTAAAAAAAAAAAAAAAAGAATGGCGGTGTCGTGCCGTTTGTAAGAAGCAGTCCTGTGACCCGGACTAGATCGTCAATCCATCTGGTAAGAGGACGTTCCGCCTTCCGTTTTCCCATGCATGGCGGCAACTCAAGAATCTTAAATCCACATCGTTTGTTGGACCTTCGGGTTTATCCTTTTATTTCTTCAATTTTTTGGATTTTATTTATAAAAACTAGATGAAGTCAAACTGTTTTCTTAAACTCAATTTTTTTTTTAATATTATCTTCACGAATAGTCGATGCAAATATCGGAATAATTCAAAAGAATTCTCGCACTATTAAAATTAAACTTATTCACTCTACTCTTAAAGTTTGCCAACATTAGAAAAAAGAAAACCTATGATCAGAAATATCTAGTACTCTATTAATAAATGCGCCGCACTCCATTAAGCGACGAAACGTTACCGATGGAAGCAACTTACCCAAAAACTCTGGAGTCACGATCCTCAGCATTAAGGGAGCGATTAAGAAGAGAAGAAGACTAATGAATGCAAGTGTCAAGTTTATATTGATTACCTTCGTCCTTAGAATCGTCTTCGATCTCGCCGGGACTCTGCGGCGGCTTCTCTTTCTCTACTTCCGGTTCTTTTAGTTCTACAACCTCCGCTTCTAGAATAATTTTATTTTTATTGTTATTTTTGTTATTGTATTGGTAACTTTGGGGGCGACCAAGTATTATGTAAGGTATTTTTTGAAGATTTTTGACCCTCCTTTCCCCCTCCCTAAAATGTTACGTAAAACTTAAGTGACCACTTTTACTCAAAGATAGTAGATACTTTTTATTTCCTCTTTATTTAAATTAAAAAAAAATCCCTCTCCCCCAAATTGAACGAAATACTTGAATGACCCCCTTACAAGCTCGTGGCGTCCAATGACTTAACATTTTGAAACTCCTTTCCTTATCAGTGGCTTTTAAAATACTTGACAACAACAACAAGTTGAAACAAGTTTTTTTTTAAAATAAAACCAGGGGCTTACGGGCAGGCCGGTTTACCCCAAGAAAACTTTTCACCTCAGTGAGCGAAATAGCTCTCGCTACCACTACTACCCACTGCGTTTATAAATTATTTCTAGATATGTGTTTTATATTTATCTTGTCAAATTATGAGTATATAAAAATAAAATTATCTCATCCATCGATTAGGACTGCACGAAATCAAAGTCAGTTCGAGACTTTATTAGTGGCACAACTGCCCCCATGAATGTAGGGCGATGTCTTTCTCGAAACGAGGATAATGGTAAGGGAAGCCGAGATGCTAAATTTGAAGTTACTAGTGCATTGTGGGAATCTATTAGACTAGGTAGATTAAATGTGAAATTAATAAAATTACGTTAAGCTAGGTCACTTTGATGGTTTTACTACACTGACTGGAAAAAATCGTCAGATTATATTTTTCCGCAATCTTTAAAGGATCTCTTTCAAAACAAAAATTTCGAGATTTTTTATTATTACTTACCTTATTTTAATCTGTCACACTTGAGTTTTTTTAAGTCATTTTTTTTTTAATCAACGAACGCCCCCTGTATTAAGGGTATACATTTGATGGGAATACATTACAGGGTGCAAGGGCTCATTCTATATGGTTTTCTGACGCGCTCGAGTATTCCGCAAAATCACCTGTTGGGCTCCCATACTACAACATCGTCTCATCGCATTGTATACGTGGGGAATGATAAGTGTTGCATTTTACTTCGACGTCAGTTGTCACGGACGGGTTTGACGAGTTTTTTTTCGTTCCCATCAACTTCAAGGCTCGTGTATTGTGAGTCCTATCGTCCTAATTTTTCTTATTTGACTCATATTTTACTTCATAAGGCCCTGGGTGGTAGCATTTAAAAAAAATCACTGCTGACTGTTCAATCGATTACGTACTATGTTCTTGTAATCGAATGACAATGGGAATTATTGCCGCGATAGCGCCGCGACGAGGGCATGTTAATGAAATCGTCGGATGATACATGAAGAAAAAGAGGTGAAGAGCATATCGAGACACGCTTATATAGAAGGGCTCTATATCTGATATACGATAAAGGCATTTGTTAAATAACTCGTGGTCTAATTTCACATAATATAATTTTGTTAGCATGTCCTACCAACATGAATAAAATCAAGTCCCTACATCTCAGTTTGGAAGTCTTCGGGATACCACCTCACGGGCGGACATACGGACGGACTAAGCGAAACTATAAGAGTTCCTTGTAGGGAGAAAACGGTAATCTGCAACGTAAGTGATGCTGTTGCGTTGCGTACTCTAAAGGAATCTGCGGACTTCATTACGCAGACATTAACTTACAAGTTGGGAGTTTTTTTTTATTAATTAAAAACTCCAACTTGTAAGTTCTCGTCTGCACTAAGACCCCGGAATAGGTTAAGATAGTTGATGAAGTATTGATAACCATCCGATTCCAATAAATGACGTGCGAAAATTCGCTCGCTATAAACATTTGGAAACGTTCAGTAATCGCGGTGGTCGTGTTTTCCAGAGTCGAATAACGTTGCACACGCCGCACGGTTTTCTCGTGCAGCGTGGGCGGGCCCTCTATTTCCACCGCTCGCTGGCGAATTATTACCCAACCGGCTGTATAAATAACTGGATAAACGCTTTTATTAATAATAATAACAACACAAGAGATAACTGTTGGTGTTGCTCAGACCAATGATCTTATTTATTTATTATATTTGTATTGTCTATCCTTCTGTTTGTACGTTGTGTTGTAGTATAATAAAGTGTATTCATTCATTCATTCATTCACCGAACAAAACATTTAGAAAGACAGATACTAAATTTATAACATTGACAAATGTATTTTGGCAATCAACGAAATCTGCACCGACCTCTTCACCTATAAGTTTGCGGTACCAGCAAATAATTTAAATAATTCGGTACCGCCTGCTATTGAGCAAAGTCGTCCCCGCTGGGATTCGAACCCGTGTCCTTCGTTTGTACAGGCCTGTTATTACAGTCCTTTATTAATTATTAATATGCTGTTAGGCCCTGTATTGATTTTGCCTATACTGTAAAGCGTATATTGCTCGGCGAAGGGGGGTATAAATTTATGCTAGTACTTCAATTTTCTTACCTGTTTATTGGATTAAATATTCAGAGAGCGCTTAAAAGTTGCTTATGAAATGTATACTTTAAATTCCAACAACTTATTTTAGCCGGACTTTGCAGGCAGTGGCAGGAGTTGAGACGCGAGGAAACCAAAAAAATTTGGAGCAGCACTGGATTGGAAACACCGTGGCAAATGCTGCTACTGGGATATTGTGAGAGGCAGGAAATTCCTTGCTAATTGCGAGCTTGAGCTCACATTTAATACATGCGTATTTCCTATGTCACGCCTTATAGAACTATTAGGCGCCGTGATGATCTCGACTCCAACGTCCATGTCATTAAATAAATATTCAAGTTACTTTGTATAGGACATGTTTACTTACTAGCTGTGCCCGCGAGTTCGTTCGCGTAAAATTACATAAAAAAATAGATTCGATTTTAGCGTGATAATATATAGCGTACAGCCTTCCTCTGTAAATGACTCTAGCAAGTTTAATTTTACGCGGACGAAATCACGGGAAAGAACTAGTAAATTATAGTGGGAGAAACATATTTTATACTTAGTAATTCGAGCAAATATTTTGCTTACTATCCAGTTTGAGTACTTTCTCCAAAAATGCATGTTTTTGTTTTATTTTTACTTCTGAAATTTGTCGTTTGCACTCTAATGAGTAAAATTCCGTTGAGGTAGGCTGACATTTTTTTCGATATATGAATGCCAAAATAGGGTTTGGATTTTGAAGCTTTTCGACGTTAAGTTAACGTTATACACACATATATGACCGCAAAGCGGCCGGGGCGATTGCTGCGTGATCAACAGTCCGCTTCTAACCTATCCGCAACAGAGTTACGTTTCGCAAAGTTAGAAGTGGACGGGCGATCACTTAGCGATCGCCCTGCCGCTTCGCTGTTTTTTTATTTGTTTGAACACAGCTACAAAATAAAACAACAGAAGTTCTCAAACTGTTTTGTTTTCTTACTTGAAATCGAATGTATGTTCCACATACATTTTGGTGTCAATGCAATATGTTACAGTCAGAAATTACCGAGCCGCGCTAATCCCGGACGCTTAGCAACTCAAGCTCAGCAAGTGCTCTTAATTTTCCCTCATTAATTTTACGCAAAAACGCTCACAGCTCGAGTGTCGAGTGACTTGGGACATGTTTATATGATGGATGAGGCTCTTGTAACATTGAAATAATTATTTTTTTACTAATTGAATATAAATATATACAGGACTATATGACACACGAACGTCTGTTCCTAAGGTAGACAACTTAATGCCTGTGTTATAGGCTGAGATATTCAGTGGGACCCTCTATGAATTATGTCTTATATTCTTTAAGAAATGCCATCACTTGCTTACTGAATTGTTCATATAATAAAAAATAATAATTGTAGTCTTCTGTGAGCTATTCGGGCCATTCAAAGATGCTTGCTGAATGACATTCAATTTGCCGCGAAGAAATTCGTAAATCACGAAATTATTTTAATAGAAGCGCGCCATTACAATGTTACGTCATTGTTTTTAATAGGCGCATCGCACAAGGGCACCTAACGCCCGGGTGTAAGGTTCAATTTCGTCTGAGCATGCTTCGCTTCAATGATCAAACGCCGCTGTAACACTTCATTTACATAAATAAGGCACCCAATCACGGCAAATTGAACTAAAGAATGGTGTTTCATTAGATCCGTTATTTCATACAATTTGTTTACTCTGTGTAAGACCCAGAACAGGAGTGGATGGAGGCAAATGGGGGAAAGTATACCCAGATGCGGGACTAAACAATCTATATATATAAAACTGAATCGCAAGATGTGTTGGTAAGCATAACTTAACAACGCCTGGATCGATTTAACCAATTCTTTTTTTTAAATGTTCGTTGAAGTCCAAGGATGGTTTTTGCGGCGAGAAAAAACGAATAATTGCCGGGAAAACCCCTTAAAACAGCCCTTTTCTTTTTCCCATACAAACGTATTATAACTAAAATGTAGAGTCAATTTGAACTTACGGGGACGGGAACGGGAACGGGAACGGGAACGGGATAGGGAACGGGAACGGGAACGGGAACGGGGATGATGTAGGATAATAGAAGTAAATAGTAAGTAGCCCCCCGGGCAGAACATCGTCTGCCGGGTCCGCTAGTATATGAATAAAAAATATGTGCTTTAGAGGTAGGGCCACGCTCGCAATCCTTTTAGTCAGCACGGTGTGAAGTGGCGGCAATGCTGTCACATCTAGTGACGGTATTATTGACGCGTTGCGTTCGATGTGTGAGTGTTCCCGGTGGACTGAACCCCTATTTAAAGGCCGGCAACGCATCTGCGAGCCTGGTGGTGCAGGTGTCCATCGATGTCGGTAGTCACATACCGCTTGCTCGTATGCCCCTTGTAATTTAGAAAAAAAGTATTAAAGAACAATATAAAATATTAAGTATGAAATTTACTAAGGCCTGATGCCGAAGCCAGATATAGCTTCATGAATGATCATTTCAATGATCACGTAGTGCCGCCGAAGGCTTTGTGTGACAGCGCAAAGTCTTGTAGTACTTTGTAGTCTTCAAGGACAAAAATGTACAAACGCTTTGAGCCATGTCTGGCTCCGGCATGATAAAAGCTGTTCTTTATGAATAGAAGACTTACAAATTATCTAATAATGATTAGATAAAAGAGCCAAGTCAGCGTTTAACTTGATTATCAAATCAATCAATATAAAAAAAATCTAGTTCTCTCTCTCTTCGTAGCATTATCCCGGTTAAGTACCAGGGTCCGCTTAGATTGCAGAGGATTTGGCTGTTCGGCGAGTTAAGATGACCGATTGCCATCTGACGTCATCCTCGGGAACCCCCACGATCTCTACAACCTTACGATTAATATCACAAATTGACATTAATAGGGTCCCACTGTTTTACGTGCCTTCCGAAACACGGAGAAGGTCGGATATCAAATATAAACCAGTGCTAGAATGGGTCTATTAAGCAACTATGTTATTTAGTATAGGTACTTCTACACGAGTACTTGACGTTACTGCTAACGAGATTTGTTATTGCCGTTTATTTGGTCATTTGGTCAGTTATTGAACACTTAACCTTACAAAATTCAGCAGAGCAAGACGCTAATGAGTTTTTAAAAAACTAGTAAAAGAGACCTGTCAGTATCCAATTGATCATGACCACTTTATATATGTATTATGTATCGTATATTAAGTATGTATATAAATATATATTTATTTATGGTTATTGTAGCATACTACAATGTTTTTGTTATCTTGTTATTATTGTTTTTATGTGCTCTTGTGTGCAATGAAGTCTATTCTACCTATCTATCTATCTATGAATTCAACTTTTCTTTGTATGAAAGTCTCAGTTTGAAGAACTAAGCTTGACGATTTAACGTATTATTCATTCATTATTTTAGCCTAGTCCTCTAAACATATTTATAGAGAACATGTCCAAGTTAGCTCACATAATATATTATCATAGGTCGTAAACCTTAAACCCTTAGATAATATTCTCTACGTCCTCAAATATTTAACGTTCTCTCTATTAACATTTAAGACAGTAAATATTTGATATTTGTTTTTAAATACCTATAGACTTTGTAAAGTTAACTCTTAATGCCGAAAAATAATGTTAAAATCGCTAAAAATAATAAATACATTCGAAATAAATCAAAATAAAATATAATTTATCAACTAGAATACGACTTTACAAATATTTGTTTAGATTATTTGAGACTAGTACCTCTTGTAAAGACGTTACTGATACAAGTGATAAGAAAACAAGATTCGATTTTGAATGGAAATCCACATCATTGTTCTATGACAGATATATCTAAATGACGTAACCAATCTCGAATTAATACAGATTTACATTCACGATAATTGTCTACATTACTCGATGATTGATGAGACTGATCCCTGTTAATGTTGCATGCAAATTTATTAATAATTAAACACCAGTAATTACAGATCATTACGTAATAACGTTCTATGTTATGGTAGAATCCATGTAGAACCTACCTAGGCTCTAAGAATTGTACCACGCAGTTATATGATGTGGGACAATAAATTATAATTGATAGTGTCATTTTTTATTTAATATATTGTGAAGTTTGACCCTGGTAACATCGTAGGCTTCGTTTTATACTTATTTTTTCTTTATTCATTATTTTTAATTCAACGTACGTCATATATTATATTTGATAGCTAACGCTAATTTAGTAGATACAGTTCGTCAAAGATTTTCAACCAGAAAATTATGTCTATTGAAGTATATTCCACTCCTGTAATCAGTGCATGGTTAAGTTAATGTAAGTAAAAGTGAAGTGCAGTGAAAGTATTTCATAATAGTTGTTCTAAGTACACCTATAAATAATTTTGAATTTATAATCATCTATCAAACATCGGGAACGCATCTGAGAGCATTCTCGTAGTGCAGTTGCCTGTTGGTTCGCTTCCCCTTGTTATAATTAAATATATATATATATATATATATAGGTCGTGGTCTAATCTGTGGTCGGCATTTGAGTCGATCACTAGGTTAAGTAAGGCTGCGACCGGGTAATAGATGGGGCAAAGGCCTTCCTCTTCTTGGTCTTTCTTCCTCTTTCCTGGGCCAATCTCATTCACAACTTTCCCGCAAAGATAGGACCCACTGTTTCACTTCCGAAACATGGAGGAGATCGGGTATTTGAAAACCAATGTTAGAATGGGTCACACATATATTACGCGGCCTCGGTAACAGCTTCCTAACCTAGCTATAGATTCAAATGTCAGACACATGCCATGTTATAAATATATTAAGAAATATATATTACTATATAAAATAATATTAAGTAGTGGTGTGAAAATATCGCCATCGGGAGATGATGGTTCGGTTACGAAGCGAATAGTGCGTTGAGGCACAACACTGAGTCAGTGTAGTGCTGTGCTTTGGTGGTGCTATCGGAGATAAAATCGGGTTACAGCATTGCACCGATTTTTTCTCGTTTTTATTTGCGGATTTAAGCAAAGTAATTTAGTTTTCTTGTCTATGGCAAGTTAAGCCTAAACTGTAATAAATTATTATTGTACTAGGAGCACTGAAATATAATAAAATAGACTAAGGATTCTAGAATGCGGTGCCGGATCTGTTCCGTTCAAGCCATCGGTCAAAGTTCATGGCGGATGATATCGATGGGAAACGAAGATACGCCTCAATTTTATTTAATACTAGTGGACCCGACAGACGTCATCATGCCTGAATTTAGACTCGTATTGTATTAGCCAATTAACCAATTCTTTTCCATAAAGCGAAACACTGACCGACTTTTGTATAAAATATTACTTTTACATGAAACATCAGTAAAAAGGTCTACTACGAGTCATCAAGGTGAATTATTCTAAAGTATCGAACAAATCTGCTAGTAGTAAAGTAGTAGTAGTAGTAGTAGTAGCTTTTGTAGTACTTTTAAATAATCTTGCTACTTTATCTTTCTTTCTTTTAAACTTTCCCTGAAATAAGTGGACCGATGCAAAACAAACAGACTAACGAACAAAGTTTGATTGTTGTATACCTATATATTATTGTCTCAACTCTATATTTTATAAAACACTTTCATACGTTCTTTGTGAATATTAAAGTACGCCTATCTCAATTGTTTTTTGTTGCAACTGTTCTATCTTTAAATATATGTAGATACTGGACGGATTGATTTGCCAGTCCAGGTGGAAAGGGCTGGTCACCTTTAAGACAGATATTTAAAAAAGACACTTGTATTCTAGTTATGAAGAACTTAATGTAAATTTGATAACAGAAGAAAGATATATTATATTATTACCCTTTTTTAAGGAATACTTTTTGGTATTCTTGCTTATGTTAGTTTTTGTGTGACGAGTAAGCGGATTACAGATTTTATTTAAGCCTTCAGATACTTCAGATATATTTCGTAAAAATTTCAAAAACTTTAAGAATTGTTAAAAAAAGATGTAGGTAGCACTTAAATTTTAATTTATGAAATCCTTACTATATCTGGCTAATTTTAAAGGCAGACAGGTTAAAAATTATTGACATATTTAAATAAAGTATTCATAAGTATATGAGTCAATACAGCGTCTTAGAATTTAAAATATGGTTGCATATTTAGCTTTCAGAGGCGTATCCACATTACGTCCATCATATTGAAAAATGAGTTCGCGAGTTGACACAGGCGGCGCAAATACACGAAGAGATGTTAAAGTTCATTGTACTGTTTGTTTGTCTGAAAATACAGCTATATATATATATATATATAGAGCCTCAATAGCTCGACGGTATAAGGTATGGACTGAAATCCGCAAGGTACTTGCTGAAGAGCGATTTCTTCCACATAACCTTTATGACAAGGAAATATACGAGGTGGTGTGCAAAAATACATTAAAGTATATAATAATTTATCAAGTGGAAACATTAAACTAACTGAGTATTAAAGCAAAAATTAATTAATAAAATGGAAATAACTAAAACTTTTACGAATGTATAGTCGACCAAGGAATTGATTTGCCACGCTAAGGTCGAATGTCGTTTGCATGTCAATTAGTTATAAAGCTTATTTTTGCTTGTTATGCATTACGTTAATTCTAGCAATAATCCTTAGCAAAATTTTCTTTAAAAGGAGCTGTCAGCCAAAGTGGTAAGGCACTTCCTTGGTCGACTGTACGATCCTACTTTTACGTTGTTAATTATTGTTATTAATCATTCATATATTTTTGTGACAGCAATATCAAGATTGTATAATATTTGTTAGGATATTGGCAAGGAAAAGTTATTTTGCGCTACATTACCTAGTCATCATGTGTCATAAGTTGACTACAACCGCTGAGGACAGGCCTCAGAAAAGTCCCTGAAAAAATAGTCCTAAATACATGACTTAGTAATAAATAATTTTAGCATGAAGTATTAATTGTACGTCCCAATTCAAGTCCTTTTCTAAAGAATTTTCTTTTAATAAGTATTTTTTTTATTGAGAAGAGAAAACCGCTACCACTAAAGCATAGGGTTTAATGGTTTTCTATATCGTAACCAACTCACGTTTCGCTCTGAAACCAGAACATAATTAGAAAATAAGCTCTAGAACGGATAATCATAAATTATCCGTTGTTTTGACTTTATACTTATTCGTTTTAGAATATATATCCTGATGATGTTCTTACCCATTTAGCAAGAGGTAAACAGGGTTTGCTTACTTCCCGTATCCGTCTAAAATACAGTGAAATCTTAATTTCAGACATTAAAAAAATACGGATGCCTTTACTTGTTTGCCTGTCGATAACAACAAAAAAATTGACAAGTGTTAATCTAGAATGAATAATAAATAAATAAATATATAGAACTATATGAAACACAGACGTCTCTTACTAAGCCAGATAACTTAATGCGTGCGTATAACGTTATACGCACGCATTAAGTTATATGGCAACGGGCGCCTGTTATACACAAATATTTTTTTGACATATAAAAATACATACTCGAGTTGGGAATCGAACCCACAACCACTGGAGCAGATGGCACTGCGCCAATGAGCCAGTCAATTTTTTGCATAATATGAACTTTAAGTTTTAAATTATTGCATTATATATGGTCATAGGTATCATTTTTGTGTACCATAAAAATGAAACAAAATCTAGACTTGGAAGTTTACGGTCTAAAGATATATTTAACAAAAAAACCTTTTTGGACTTTACTCCTTAAAAAACGATATAGGGCCTGTGATATAAAATATATGGAAATTGAATGTGTCAGATGTCACGCGTTCAGTGTTATGCTCGCCACTTCTCTTATACCGAACGCATAGAGGAAAGATGGGCGAAGATGTGCTAACGTGGGCAAAGATGTGCAAAGGTGGGTGAAGGTGGGCTAAGGAAGGCGATGGTGGACGAAAGTAAATGGAGGTGAGGTAATATGGGCTAATGTGGGGAAATGGGAGAGTCACAAAGTTGGAAAAACAAAACGTTCGCACGTCGCTTGTCAAATATTCGAGCCTAAGCACTTATGAACGTCATACGTATAACATACTTTTTAATCATTTAATAATTTGGTGATTAAATTTTCGACTTAAAAGCTAAGTTTATAAGGGTTTCTCTAGCCCTGCACTGAGAAGAGCGCCTTACCTAACGACAGTGTAATGTAAAGAGCATATAAGTCAACTAACAGAAATCGAGCAACGATAAAACTATCCTGGACGTATGGTGTGTATAATTTCCAGTGTAAACTACGCGTAGGTCGGGTGTCGGGTTGCCCCGCTCCTAAATTTACCTTCGCTACCGCCATACCGCGCCGCGTTAAAAGCATTTATGGTATATTGGATATCGCTATATCGATGGTGCTCGGCTTACGTTACTGATGCGACATTTTGAGCTGCATTGTGCATTACTTTCTCATTTATTTACTTGTTTTCACAATTTTTTTATGTCGTATGACGTGAGTCAGACGAGTAGGCGTTTTGCCAGCTGGATTACGAAAAGCATTACCGAGCTTCAATAAATAGGTATGATTTTTTTGAAAGTGGGGTACGATATGTCGATTAAATGGATAAAGCTTTATAAATCTTTAGTTTAATTATGTGGCATTTTAACACCTGTGGCATTATTCGACGTGATAACGTCTTATAAATCGATGATCGCCGTCAGCACGCACGAAAATGTGTCACGTTCTGCCTGAAGCAGGCGTGCAAGCACATATTACTAAATAGTTTGGTACAAGCGAGAGCGCGCTAAAAGCGGTATAGAGGCACTATCGGCCTATACATTAGGCGTTATCACGTGAAATTATCGTTCGTAAACCAACTTTACAAACAACCAATTTTTTTAAAGAAGTGAAATGAAAGTGGGCGGTCCTAGATGATGACATTCCGAACTTTAATATCTTCCTACATGAAACCATCCGTAAATTAATATATTATTTTAAAAATTTACTTAGTAGTTGTACCTACTTGCGTTTCCGTTTAGTCTTCAATTAATCTCAAAGCTTTTTTAGGAGTAAGTGCGATAATAACCCAGCGTACCTAGTGTTACATTTGACTAAAATAATTTTGAAATTAAGACACTGAAGTGAATAAAGTCTTTGGTTGACATGGCACCAGTTAAACTAATTACTACTAGAAGTAGGTCGTTGGTGAAGGCGAGTCTGCAAACATATCACGTAACACGTTTCCTATACAATAGAGTTGATAATAATTTTACTAATAAAACTTTCTTCACATATGTGGAAAATTAAGACGGCATTCTATGCAAAAACCTGAGACTTAAGAATTAATGAAGACTTTCGCGAACGTACGTAATGTTGTCTATGAATCTTAATGTACACTAGCGCCACTATAAGAGGCAAAAAACGCTTCTATATTTGAATCTATAAAATCTGTAAAATTATCACCACATTCCTGTCACGTATATAGGTAAAATACACATAGATTTTATGTTATGTTATCAGTACCAAACCTAACTCGATCATATTTTTCAAATTATAGTAACACAGTAGCAGTCGTAGTAAATTGTGACAAATAAGGCATGAAATAGTAAACAGTGCAAATAAATGCACGTATCTAGGGTGAGGCAAAGGGTATCGTGTGTCACGGCTCGAGCAATCAAGCTGATAATTTACCTAACGCCGCAATATGACACCGAGCGCGCGACACTATCGCCCAGTCCCTATATTGTACTACTAGTACAATAATTACAGTTAGCTTAATACTAGTTATGTGTCATCCATAAATAACGTTACACGTTAAGGGGGAGGAGGGGATCACCAAAATGTGACATTGTGTGACAAGGGGTGCGACGGGGTCAAGAGCCTTGTGATGTCACATATCAAAATATAAAATATTTTAATAAATTAATTTAATTAATAAAAAAATGGAATTAGCCGTTTTCTTTAAATTATTATTTTTTTTTAAGTATGTGACGTAACACCAAGGGGGAGGGGGTTTCGAAAGTGTGACAAGGACGGGGGAGGGGAGGAGGGATCAACAATCGTAATATTGGCGTGACGTAATTTATAGATGACTCCAAAGCAACACTTTTTAGGTATGTCCAATATTTCCGTTTCCCCTCTTATTAGACCAGTGATAAAAGCTTCGGGGTTTGAACCTGGTCGATACTTTGCGGATATCATTCCCTCTTTGACTGTTGAGCTATTGAGGCTCTCAATAGTATATTAACGCATGTTAACGTAAATTGTACAAATTTAATTTTAAAGTCAACATTAAGCATTCGGATTTATTTCCCCTCATTATTTTATTAGAATTATGCGAACAATTGAATCGAATACAATGAGCTGCCGTAATTAGATAGCTCTTGACTTATACGAGTAATACAAAAGGGAAGGCCTCTTACATAATTTTAAAGATCAGTAGGAACAATTATTTTCTATTTGATAGCCATGATTTTATTTACAAAAACAGAATCCGCATAAGTACGTACGTAGCTGCAATCATTCGTTATTTCTAATAATACGGGAATGGGGACGGGGACGGGAACGGGAACGGGAACGGGAACGGGAACGGGGAGAATATGAGATAATAGAAGTAAATAGTAAGTAGCCCAACCGTTCGGACAGGACATCGTAGGCCGGATCCGCTAGTAATACATATTTATAGTGGCTTGTGTAAATCCGTACCGTAATTTTGAAACATGTACACATGAAAGTACTGTTATAATATTCGCAATTTCAATATCGATTTGTGAATTTCAATATCGATCGAATTGTATTTACTCGTAAATTTAACATTATTCGCCTATTTTTTACTCAATAACATTCACAGAAACTTATTAATTAATTTAGTATCGCGTAATGTAAGATATATATGTGAAATCGATGTTGCGTTCGGCTTTCACCGCAATACGTCAGGTATTTGCCAAAATTTGATGGATGTTCTCTCCAGTTTGGTTTCTCTGAACTGCGTCGTTTGTCAACTGAAAGACTTGATTGGATAATTGATTATACGTCTACGTTATCTGATAGATTATTTTCAAATATGTCACATATTTTTGGGAACCCCCAATGTCTGTATTGGATTGTATAACAAACGAATATTTTTATTATTTTTGAAAGAATTTGATAGACGATGCTAACACATATTTATCCCAAGTGTATATTCTCGAGATATACACTTGTTTCTATCCAACACGAATCAACCAAAAAAAAACTTATAAACGTACCCGCAACTTGTATCCACTATTATATAATATACAAGCTGTTTACCGCGACTTTGTTCACGTAAAATTAAACTTGCGAGAGCCTTCCTCCATCTGGGCGTATAGAAAAAATTATTCTTAACGAATGTCTACTGACTATTAATTACCAACTTGCCAATTGTCATAATTTTGTTTCCCGCCTTTAGAGATATCTTGTTAGGTGACCTTCCGCTTTTACATATATAGATACTGTTAATTTCTTAAGTCAAGTCTTGTGGTTATTTCTAAATGTAATACAAACTACATCTGAATTCCATCCTACAAGTCCGTCCGTCCGTCGATTATTAAGTCATCAGATTTACCTAGATTTAGTTTTTAACTTGTGTATACAAACCGCTGTCCATCACAAATAAATAAATAAATCTACTGTTAGTATGTCTTTTTTATGTATACGGGTGCTCTTGTCTAAAAGTTAGCCAAAAATACAGTAAAAGATTTCGAATGTTCCTTACATTATATTTAAACAACAAAACTTATTTTGTGAACTCAGTACATTTATAAAGTCAAGACTTTTTGCTTCATCACGATGTACAGCCTTGTCTATATTTATAATGAAAGTGAACAACTCTAGCTTAAAGGGAATATTTTGGGGTGAACTTTAATGGATAAATGTTGTTTAGTTTGTATCACATGTTGTTTAGATTATGATTAGTTGGTGTATAGTGGCTTAATACTGAACTTGACGCATATGCAAATTATGTATGACTTGGAACACGTAACCACATCGGTTTTAATGGGCTAAGAGTCGACAGTTTTAATTGTTATTAACGAGAAATAATTTTAAACGTTTCCCAGGTTTGTACCGGGGTCTATTTTAGTTTTATCTGTTGCCTTCCTTCCTTCCTGAAGTCCAATATTGTCTACTATTGGACATAGGCATCCTCCATCGACTATATATATTAGTATCAATAAAACATGACACGGATAAAGTTTTACAGAATTTTTAATAGTTACAGTTTAACATATAAAGGCTTAAAAAACGAATGATATTAAAAGTAACATCTACGACACTTTTAGAGTCACACAAACGTGTGAATTACAAATTTTAACTACAAAATTAAGTATTAACTAGATCTCATTGACAAACGACAGAAATATAAGTAACGGTGCTAGAGAAATGCTGTAGAAATTCCATAGAAATTCCGAATTAGAAATTAGCATACAAATGGAAATTCATTTCCTCTTTGATCTCCAGACTTAGATAAATAAGTAAACGTTTACAAGGGGACCATTTATTCGAAAACCGACTATTTGTATTTTGATAGCTCGCACTGAACATCATACTCATGTTAGTTGCCATCTCATATTTGCATATTTCTACAAACGTCGTTGTTCGTATATTAATTGTATAATATAGCTCGTTAACACTATGTCATAGAGAAGACTGTAGAGTCGAGTATATCTCATTTATTTAACAGACAATCTATGTATAACTGGACCGATTTATGTAAATCATTAAACATAATATAAACTTTCTTTAAAAATCTTTCATCTGCTCGGATTTCGGACACCGGAATAAGTAACATAGGTATGAGTTAATAACCGGTAATAGACGTAGCAACGCTATTTACATTGTTAAACATTAATAAGTAAATTATTTCATTAAAAAGATAATAACAAATGCTCAGACAAAGGAAGATATAAAGCTCAGTATCCTATGGAACAAAAAATATAAAAAGCAATGCATTAAACGCTTCCCTTAATGGCACTTGCAATAACGATGAATGCTGTAATTTTCCTGTAGAAATATTTCTGTCCTTTTAAAAGAAAGGATGTTATTTTATAGCGATGGTAGCAATTACGAGGAACAACAACTGAAGCTTTGTTATTGCTATATGAAGTTTTAAAGCGATATAATAGGGGTTACATAATTTCACAGTCTACTAGCGGCTACCTAGTGCAACTACATCAACCCTTAAACTGATATAACTCCTAAATCTACCAAATAGATACAAAATATAACTTTATTGAAATTCTTACCAACTTTGTAACGTAACTTTAGAGTTTGTACCATAGTTAAAGCGTAAGTAACTTCCCTTTTGCGTAAAGTTTAAAATTAAAAGACTTTTTAACAAACTTCACCGTTGCAGAGATAAAATCATTTTACAAAACATTATTAGCATATCAAATCTCTGTTTAGTCCTTTGACAATAAATAACGTATTAGCAGTCATGCGTACTGGTTTGCGGGTACCCAGCGCACAAATCAAAATCTATTGTAAGCTTACCGGTAACATTTTAATTATGTTAAATTTTAAAATAGATACTTCAAGTATTTCAGTTACAAATTTAATATTTGAAATGGCACTATTTATATTATTAAGAATTAATCCCACATATTTTATGGGTATGATCTTTTAACAATTTTTAATCTCATATTATACACGTTACCATAAAGTACATGTGTGTGTTACTTTGAATCATTTCAGCAATTTTTCACATTTATGCCATTTATATTTTATTGCTTGAAAAAGTATAATTTGGGCAAGTCAATGGAACGTAAATGCAATTTCGACCGTTAAAAAAGGACAACCGTGCCTCGTTAGTGCACCGCCCGGCCGAAAATATTTTTAATTTTCCTTCCTACGTTTTGGTTGCATCCACTTTAAATCTTTCGAATTTCAATTTTTGGCAATTATTTACATTTTGGGCTACAGAATCAATAATATAGTAATTACTGGCTTTGTGAAAATGGGTTAATGAGTTTTGAAGTGCCGCTGTCCTACTTTTCTAAATGAGGTGTTTAAGAATTGTGTAATGTATCCCGGGTTAATTCACTTAGATTTTTCAGGCCAGTAAAGATGACAGTTAATGAACACTCCGTGTGTGTTACAAATTTGATTGAAAATTATCCTTTGGGAAAGACAGCGATTAATCATCGACTACCCAACATTGTAAACGTAACATAACACTAGATATACAGCCACACACCGTGCGCGCATTCATTCTCGTTTGATCCAGCAAACGGTGCACAGCTCTTGTGACACCTACTCTCTTTTGTAATAATTATTTTAAATGAGTGGCTGCGTTTCTGGTCCTTCTCGTGGTCCGACTTTTCCCAAACAGCTATGCTGCTGCCACACCTTTAAAAACGCTTCGAGGATTCCCGTTATGTATATATTAATATTTACCATTATACAAAATATGAAAGGCCTATAATATGTACTAGAGATTGGCTTCTGGACGAAATTCACCTACAAACCTTTTTGCGTACAACGAAATATAAAATATGACAGTTAATATAACTTACATGTGTCACGATTACGCTGTGATATTATCCAATACATGTGTTTGTAAATGGTGTAAATCGTTTGACATTGGTTTTTGTGAGTTTCAATTTTAATAATTTTATATATTCTTTATACATATTATATAAAAATATTAGCATTCCCTCCTCTGTATAAGCTACAATTGTGCCCAATTTCATACTTATCCGTCCACGCAATTTTCGTTAAATGGTATCTGAAGTTTTCGCTTCACATATTAATATACAAATATTTGCGCGGATTTTGACAAGCTTCAGATTGCACGTTCTATCTTTGAATCTACGGTTATAGACAATGGACGATACTTGGTTCAAAATAGAATACTTCTATTCGTGTAGTTTCATGGTGTAAACGCCACATAATTCACACTCAATTTTCCCAGTAGCTCATAATTCATTGTATGATCATAGCTCGTTATTTTGCAACCATCGTACTATCATCCCACGCTGTAAATCTGTAAAGTTGATACGTGAAATTTCGTTTCAGCCATTGCTTTGTTGCGTTTAGCGATGTTGTTGTCTTGTTCATTCCTTAAAGGTTAGAGTGAGTTAGATTAAATAGTCGAATAATCGAAGAATGAAAGCTTTTTAACGATGTATTAATTTTTTACATTGCTTTGTTGCGTTTTGACAATTAGTATCATTGTGTCTCGTTTCTTCTTGAAAGGTTAGAGAGAGTTAAATAGACCGTTAGGGATAGTAATTAATCTGAATAGAATTAAGGCGAGAGGGAGTTAAATTAAAATAATAAGACTCCTTAACGATGCTTTAACGTGCACATAGGAAAACTTAATGGCCATGCATAATAATATAGACTATACATACGTTTTTAGTTAAAACGAATTGATATATATTAGGATAAAATCCTATCCTACTAATATTATAAATGCGATGGTTTGTACATATGGATGTAAAGATATCTTGATGTATGTTTGACGCTCTTTCACGGAAAAACTACTGAATGGATATTAATAAAACGTTACAATAATATAGTTTACACATCAGAATACCACATAGCCAATAAATTATAAAGTTATTGTGTCAATTATCCGAAACATAACGACAAATGTCGAGTAAGGTATTTTGAAAGCCGGGGTGTAACGAGTTGCGAGTTCCGGGAACATTTTCAGATAAGCCGATAACCCGCGACCAGTACCTCTTTCTCACATGAGATCGGCGTGAAGTGGCGGCAATGCTGTCACGTCTAGTGATGGTGTTGTTGTCGCCATATCCATAAAATCTTGTATTGTGATATTAATATTCACTACTGCTAATCCATTGGGGATTAGCAGGTAAAAATTATAATATAAATAAAATATATAAATACATATATCGAAGTTTTCTTAATTCTCACTGCTAATAATTATTAACATTGAGAGCTAGCAAAAGCAATCAAGCAACAGGAAATTTTCAGGAGCACATACGCGCAGATATGCAGTGCTTATTTTGGATTCATTCCACATTCGTGTTGACTTTGGACGGATGTGCCCCGAACATTTGCAATTAGATTACATTTACATCCGATAGCGAGTGGACGAAATATCAAAACTCGGTCGCGTTTTGTTCGTTTCGTTCGCTTTATATATGCCATGCAATTCCAAGTTTTGTTACATATAACATAAAAATCGTATGCGATTTCATAATAATAGCATTTTAAAGAAGATAGTGAATGTTATATGACAATGCCTACTGTGCTTTAATATTTTTACTTTTTTTTTAATTTAGTAAACAAAATGAATGTTACAGTAGTCCTCATAATAGGATAACCTGTATTTTGAGAACCACCTTCCGTACTATAAGGAACTATTTCAGGTAATTTATTTTAGGAAAAACTAAAATTAAAATAGTAAATATGTGTGCGTGCGTGCGGGCGCGCGTGTATATGTGTGTGTGTGTGTGTGTGTGTGTGCGTGTGTGTGTGCTCGCGCGTGTGTGTGTGTGTCTCTCTCTCTCTGTGTGTGTGTGTGTGTGTGTGTTTCTGTCTTAATTTATATATGTATGTTCTTTTGATTATCTTACTCTGGTAAAGAAAATCTACAGAATGGCCTATTTTATAGAATTTTAGAGCTAATTTTATAGAAATTTAGAGCTGTTAAAGCACTACGCTTAGCACTAGCACTAGTGCTAGCTTACCATACATAAAAAAACTTAACCTACCGGCGAAAATTGCAAGTGATGTTAAAGGGGTCTATAGTTTAGTTTTTTCGTTTGTATAATGTAGTCAAAAATTTTAAGTTCTTACATTAAAACGTTCCAGTTTTGGCAAATATTTAAGTATAGTTTTCTTTCAAAATAAGTAGAATAGTCGATTACCACGTGGAAGGAACAACCAGCATAACCTTAGTATATATACATACCTACATAACAAAACGAGAGACGATTTCGTTTTAATCGTTTGTAGTCGCAATCTTGCCATGACTGTTATGCTGCAATTTCATTGATTTTTTATTGTAAACAGAATGGTTATACTATTTGTACTTTCGAGTGGAAAAGTGTTAACATAAATTATTAGAGAACGTGCTTTTTTATCTTATGTACAGCGGTAGACGTATATTATAGATACATTGGGTGTCCCTAACTCTTTATTCAAAAGGGGCTCCAATCTTATATTCTAAAATTGTAAACAAAATGGCTGAATAAATAAAACATTTATTTATTTATTGGCATTTTCAATCATTTTGCCATAATGTTTGTATATTCATGTGGGGAGGTAATATAGTAGAATGCAGCTATAGGTAAACTTTAATTGTCTCAGCCTTCTTTAACATACAAATATGAAATACCTAGTATAAACTCTGCCTTATTTTAAAATTAAGTCGGGGAAAA
>JANCMC010047788.1:0-22708 GCA_024363005.1 Charaxes varanes | reverse complement strand
CCTCGATCCTTCTGTGCTATTGTATCGTTCCTTTTGGACAAAAGAATATTAATTTGCTTGGAGCAATTCGCTCGCGGGAATTTAGTAAGTTTATTAACTTTTGAGGGTTTTTTATTTGTCGTGCAATACTGTAATCATAAGCAGAATAGCCTATTTTATTCCCTGTGAAATTAGCCACGAATCAGTGTCAGTCCCTTCAAAATTGGTCCAGCCGTTTCGGAGATTACCCGCAAACAGGCAGACATACAAAAACGCTATAACTTGCGTTTTTGCAATACGTATCGTATTATAGTCGTATGCGATTAGTAAAAAAATCGACTTTACAAACAGACCCTTCGATTTTATTTATATGTATAGATACAGTAAGAAAGGTTCCTATTATTCTATTTATTATGTCGGAGCCATGCATAGTTCCATTTGAATGATCATGTAGTGTGGCGGGGACTTTGTGTAGCTGTGCAAAGTTTTGTAGTACTTTGTAGTCTTCAAGGACAAACACTTTGAGCTATGTCTGGCTCCGGCATTAGAGTAATACACAAAAATGCAGCCGTATTTAAATTATGTAAACTTGTTGTAAAAGTTCCTGGATGTAATAAATTATAACGGCTTTAATGAGGTACTCCTAGCCTTCAAAAGATAAATGTGCCACCCTTTAAGGGTTCGTCTCGTTGAACTTTTTTCATCTGCATTTATCACGTACGTAATTTTGAAAACTTAATTTCATGAAAATAGAAAACTAATTGAAAGAATAAAATAGGCATGACGATATATTTTGAAAAAAAAAGGTTTTTAATGTTCTCAAGTTTTTACAATTGACAAAAAAATTAGTATTTCTGCGGAAACTACAGTTTATATTATATTTTTTTCTGTGAATAGAACAATATATATCTTTGTACACAAAGAGGTTTGTGGGCGAATTTTGACCAGCCTCCGATTTCTAGTTTGTATAATTCTTTACTATAGATCAATCAATAAAGGGCATTCCTAAACCTTTGTTCTTACCTTATTTGCGTACTGTAAAATATAATGCTTTCATACGATGATGAAATTTTCATAAACCCGTAATAATTGTAGCTTAAGTTTGTAACATTTTGCGAACGCAAGTAATTTTTAATATTTTTAGAGGAAAATTTATGAGGGCAATTCATTATACTTTCAATTTTATCCGCTACCGGTGAGGGGCAGGATCAGGCATATTATTATCTTTGAAAGTCTGATAATGTTCTGGTATACAACACGTTAAGCAAAACCTAGATGTTGTCTATGAACTAGTAAAGTTTTATTGTATGTTATTGATAACTGTCTAATTGTGAATTATTTATCAAGGTTTATAACGGAACCTGAGATTCCTTCGAAATAAAAGTCTAGTAAATATTCGGCTCTATAAATCTCTTTAATATCAAGTGAAATTCCCTTCAAATAATTTTGGAGGTCTTTGAATATAGTCGTAAAGGAATTTTTAATATTTCTTGGCTAACAAATATCTCATATGTGTTGTATTAATCTAAAGAGATTAATTTCAATGGACAATAAAGATTGTCAATTGAAATTCGTATCTAAATTTGATGAGCCAATCTGTAGATTAACTTAGTTTAACCGGTAAATATAACAAAATCTTTATCAAATCAAGTAATGGTCAGAAGATATTATGCATATATAAAATATAGTTATTGAGGATGGATTAACTGCCCTTAAGAAATAAGTATGCTTTTTCTCGAAGTTCCCCAAGGGGCATCGGTTCGGAAGCACCAGAGCCGGCAGCTGATTTCAAAGATAAGTTGTGCGAGTCAACCGTCCGTCCGTCCGTCAACCGTCACCGTATCACGAAATCTCGAAAAATACGCGTCGTACAAAGTTAAATTTTGGCAAGAAGGTAGTTTTATACTTAGTAGGTATCCGCTAAAGACGAATTTTTCGATAGAGCCAGATTGAGGAAGCCTAAGGGCTCTTGCAAGATTACGCTAGTCAGAGCTAGTTCTCGGCAAACTTAGGAGGAGCATCTTACCTTTTCTGAAGTTTCTTTGTGGTTGGGCAGGCATGGGCGCGTGCTGTCCGGCACCTCCCGCGACCGCGGCACCGCCTCCCATCGCCGCACCGTATAACTACGGACGCATAATGGCGCATTAATAAAAAAATAATACAAAATATTAGTTTAAAGGGAAAAGGACTAATATGCTCTTTTAGGTATGGCTAATATTCACATCAGCAGTCCAATTTTTTTTTAAACTAGTTTGCACTGCCTGCTCAACTGGACTACGTAACACTTAAAAGATTTTAGGGTTACGGACGTACGGACAGCAAATCGATTTGCTGTCCGTCCATATATCTGTCCGCCCGCAAGGTAGCTCCCCACTAGGATTTCCAAAATATTAGGATGTACAGACTACAAATTTTCCATGTTGATAGGACATGCTAAAGACTGTATAGGAAAAATATTTTAAGCGAAATAGAAAAACTTTTGAAGTTATTTAGCAAATACCACTATCGCGTATAAGACACGGAACCCTTCTGTAAAAGTGTCTCGACACGCTCTTGGCCACTTTTTTCACTCACCTTTTAAATGCTTTTTTTATAGATTAACTTTGAATATACGAATGCTATCCCTCTCAGTACCCACAAAAAGACGATGGTTAAGTAGTTAAGGCACGATTAAGTTACAAACAGAAAAACTTATGTACATTCATTTTAATAATATTAGGATAAAATGAAACAAAATAATAGAAAATATAACGGATGTATGTGTCTGTACTTTTTAGGGTTCCGTAGTACTACAAGGAACCCTTATAGTTTCGCTCAGTCCGTCCGACCATACTTCCGTCCTTCTTGACCTAACTAACTTCTACAATCATGAATATAAATGTATAAAATTTTGTACAGTCATGTGTTGAGTATAGATTTTATTTTTCCCATCTTAAAATAATAATAATTTTACGTTTTAGTGGTGTGTTTCATGTTCCTATACATGTGAAGTCGATCTGTATCTTTTTTTTATTCAAGTCCATCGTGTGTAGTTGTAATTCCATTGGTCTCGTATATTCGCTGCGATAACTTTGTCGGAGCCAGACATAACGGTGACAAATATAGTCATATGTCTTTAATTAACGCCTATTTGAACATGGAACATCTATGAAAAGGTCTATTTTCAATTCAAATTTTAAAAGCTTGGCCTTATATATTAAATTTTCTTATCCTGTTTCTGTAATAAGTTTATTGTCTATTATTGAAGTTATTTAAACTTTATCGCATATCAGATTCGGAACTCTTCCATATAAGGGCAACTTGACATTGAGCTGATGACATGACTGAATATGGATGCTAAAAGACAATTCCCCTACTAAAACTTGTGTGAGGCCTATAATTTAAATAATTTAGGTTAAAATGGCCGACACGAGCGTAAACACTGACAACGTATAAAACGATTTAGCGTTCATGTTGTTTATTTTTTTAAACAAGACACTAATTTGACTTTGTCTGATTGATCTATGACGACATTAAAAAACTTATTTTGTCACTTACAGAATAAGTAACAACATTGAAAATTCTATATAAAATGATAATATTAGGCACACTCTAAGTATTTAACCCCAGTGTCCTTTTTCTAAAAAAAATGGGAATATATTTTCTTTTTTTAAATTCCGATTTAGGTTGTACATTTGAGTTTCTGGCATACAGTCTTAAATGTTAGTTCGTTTTTAAAGAACTAAGTCTTAAATCTATTTCTGTCTATCAAAAATTTATACGTCACCTATCACAAAATTTCAAAAACGACGGGACGTACAAAGGTGGAATTTGGTGAGAAGGTAGTTTATAGTTAGTAGATGTCTATGCTAAAAATAGATTTTCAGCCAGATTAAAGAGGTCTATGGGTTCTCGCCAGTTTAATTTTACGCGAAAAAAGTCACGTCAAGTATCTATAGAATTTGTAAAAATATAATCTACAATAAATTGATGCTAACTATAAAAAAGCTTTCACTTACTTATTTCAAGTGTTTGTCTCAGTGTTTGTACATTTTTGTCCTTGAACTGAGTATCTGTTTGCATGTTCATTTCGTGGATATGAGAGTCCATTTTCAAATTACCATTACTCACATCGTGTATGTGAGACTCCATTATATAGTCATGTAAATGAGGCTTCTTTCTGTATCTTTAAAACTTTATTTTTTTACCTAAAATTAGAATATCAAAAAGGTACGAAGACAATGTTTATGATAACCCTCGAGCATAATTTGTTTATTTACGATTACAAATAGCTTGATACTTTGGTCGCCATTTAACATAGATAATTGAAATTGACAAGTGACAGTTATCACATCACAGATTAAATAGTTAAAGTATCTCAGCTATTCTATTTAGCAAGAGAATTAGATCCATTGCACATGACATTGGCGATATCAATGGTGCATATGCATGCACAAAAGCAAGCTAAGTCAAAATGATATGTAAAAGTTAGTATGTACAATGATAGAGATTTATTAATCTCTATTCATTAACATATTAATCTTAAGATTTTTTAATTACTCACATAATATTCTTAAAAGAAAATATTTTCTCTTATTATTACTTAATATTAATACATTACTGCAGCGGCCGGCAAGAGAGGCAATGATGGACGAAAGTATGAATGTGGGCCGAGGAGAGGCCAAGGCACAAATACGTAAGTCCATCAATGCCTCGTTGCGGCCAAGGCTTGTATAGTACTTTCTCAAATAATGCGTGGAAATTAAATTAAGTAGTACAATTCAGAACTTTTATTTCAAAAAGGATTTAAATCCAATGACGAAGTTGACGAACAACTAATAACAATGGTTTTTACGCGCCAAAGTATTTTTTTTTTTCACTAAACAGCTTTCTATTTGCAAGCCAATTCGAAATTTACATTAGACCTTTGATAAGTTACCTCTTTGGTCGCCATGTTGCGGAGTGGAGGATCGTGCCATTTTAAAATTACACAACAAATATGATTTTAAGACACTAACCGTCGAAGAGGATACACAAAAAGGACTTCCGCAAGAAAAACAACTTTCCAGAATGCTAATAGCAATATTTTATCAGAGCGCACTCTTTGAAATAGGTCATAGTGCCAAACTTACAAAGAGACTGACGTCGTCCTTGTCGCCGAGGGTACCGAATATCTTCCCATCAAGATATCAAATATAAACCAGTGCTAGAATGGGTCAGCCATCTATCACTCGGTCGCAGCAAGAGCTACTTAACTTAGCAATCGACTCAAATGTCGACCACAGATTAGGCCACGACCTCCTCACTATTGTATGGCCTCTCAAATCTATATATATACACTAGCTACGACCCGTGATTTTAGTCAATTTTGAGGATGTTCACATTTGTTCTGAGACTGCCCTTAACAAACATATACACATACATACAGATCGACAAACAAAAACGATATCATTTATATTTTTAGATATGGCATGATATGTATAGTCATGTTTTATTTTGACACAAAACATACAAATTAACTACAAGCTATAATAATTTATAAGAAATACTATCATAAATGATTATAACAAATCTATCGCTTTTTAAAGCGCACGATAAAAATAACTCCCGAATATTCGAAATGTAACAACACGCAATGAATTCGGTAAAATTTGTTCAAAGGCACAAACCCGACCGACCAGAAACTTGGCTTCCCGTTTTAATAATACCGCGGGTCGCACTTCATTTCCATGCCAATAAATCTAAAACGGTTTGTTTAAAACTAATTTAATCTAAATTTAAATTAAAACGATACTGTCTATTTCTCAGAGTTCCACTAGCTCAACGGTAGTAGGGATGTACTGAAAAGGTAAGGTACCCGGTTCAAACTTCTACCCCGCTTGGGTATTATCAAACCCACTCCATATTTTGTTCAAGTAATGTTTACATTGTAAATGTTACAAGCTCTTTTCAATCGTCAAATATTTTAAAAGCTACCACTGATTCGGAAGACTCGAGCCACGAGAAGAATCAACAAGAATCTCGTTAGCCACTCTTTTAAAATTGGTCCTTACGAGACCGAGTTTAAATTACATTTTTGCATGTTAACTATGAAGTACAAAATTGGAGCGACTCAACTCCAAGCAGTTTTATCTTTGATATAGTCTTTGAATGTATAATACGCCTTACGAATAAGCGTGTTTCTAACATCTCGTTTATATTTAACAACAGACAAGATTTAACAATGCATCTGGAATTTTGTTAAAGAAACGTATACTCACGCATACAATCTTAAGGCATAACTGGAATATTAAAGCGTAACTGGAATTTTCCTGGTATTGTTATAAAATACATTTAACTAGATGTACCCGCGACTTCGTAAAAGTAAAATTAGTTAAAAAAAGGTTCAATTTTCGCGTGAATATATATATTAGCCTCCCTCGATAAATGGGCTATCTAACACTGAAAGAATTTTTCAAATCGGACCAGTAGTTCCTGAGTTTAGCACGTTCAAGTAAACATACAAACTCTTCCGTTTTATATTTTTATAGTTTTATATATTTTTTAATATTTTCTTCGTTTTATATATTAGTATTATAAAAGCTGAACTAGGTTTGACTAGTCCTTACATATAAGTGAGCAACTTGTGTTAAAAACTTATCTAAGTAGAATAAATTAACGGTGACATGATATTTATTATTCAAACGCAGGTGATGTAGGGGCCAAGTTTTGGTCAGGGAGATTTCCTTGGCCTTTGAGTTGGGGACTTAACTTTTAAATTTTAGATTTATTTTGATTAATAATAAAAGGAATATATTGAAAAATGACATGTCTATATACTCCTGTTCATTGTATTATCTTCTAAGTAATACTTATTATGTGTTCTTGCTGCTGAAGGGAGAAGTAATGTGTGCCACACGAGAGCAAAGTTATTTGCAACTAGTGCATTCTAGTCCTTCTCCACACTCAGGGTTCTACAATTGAGTCATTTAGGATTCTAAACCTGAACCACATGCTACGCTTGTGATTTAATCTTAGAATCCCTCACTTGCTCGGGAATAGAAATCGGCACTCGCAGCAAAAAACTATTTTGCTCACTTGTTGCACTAATAACTATTATTAGTAGGTATAAAATAGAAATTATTTTTACAAAAATTGTTGGAAACTTCACTTTGTCTCTCCACTATAAAGGAACAGAAGTAGATGTCACAAGGATGTATTTTTAATAATATTGAAGGTTAATAAAACATTAGTAGCTTTATACTGCCACTTAATCTGCATGGTTTCAGTGATTTTGTTAAATTTTAAGCAGTTATAATTTTTTTCTTCAGAACCCTTATTACTTAGGACATGTATATTAGCTATGTGCCAGTGAAAGTACTATCGAAAAGCAGTCCAGCCACTTTAGATATCATCTGGAGCAAACAGACAGGCAGACAGACACATGACATTTTTTTAACTCACTTTATAGGTATTGTACATATTATCATATGCAATTACTTAAAAAAAATCATCCTTACAAACAGACACTTTTATTATATTTATATGGTTAGACAAATATTTTGCAAAATATAATGCTAAAGATAGATGTATTATAATGATCTGTAATGTTTTATTCATGTAACATATTGTTAATGCTCCAACTATTGTTTGTGGTAAATATGTATCTCTTATTTCAATCTGTAGCTCACTTTACTGCATATTTACTAAACTTACTTACCTTTACCGAAAATATATTCCCTGTGTGACCTGTAGATATATTGTGAAGCTGTTTATATCGATATGGGTCCCACAATATAACGTGAAGATCGTCAGAAGCCGACGCCAAAACACTAAATATAAAAACATTAGTTAGCATACGATTTTCGTACATAACAAACTACGACAAGTGGAAGTGGAAGTGAAGTGGAAGATTACTCACGATCCATCACTATTCCATTCAAGACAATTAACACAACCCATGTGTCCATGTAGCTCTTTTTCTAGACCTAGCCTATCAATCATACTCCTAGTAACAGTTAAACGCCTCTGAAATTTGCGATCGATGTCCCCACGTTCCCTGGCCGCTATCAGGCCTACAGTGCCTAGGTCCCATGTAGGATCTTCTCTCCTCCCCATATTTCATATATTTCTTTACAACGTCTGATCAACCACAAAAATCAGACACAGCTACGAATTATCTGCAGCTCAATCTATTTATAGTGAATAACATTTCATTGCACATTACAACAAAACACACAGCGAAATATTTACAAACACTATTTTTTCAGAGATTGTACAAGGATTATCAACGCAGCTCATAAAAAGCCAAATAACTTTGATCGAGAATTTCTTTCGAAAAAATTGTAAAGCTGTCAAACAGCTGTCGGTGTTACTAGATAATATAGATTATAAAATATTATTAATAGTAGGAATATTATATGGTATTTAACTAACAAAAAAACTGATACCGGAACCAAACATAGCTCAAAGTGTTTGTATATTTTTGTCCTTGATGTCTACAAAGTTCTACAAAACTTTGTGAAGTTACATAAAGTCCCAGGCCACACTACATGATCATTCATAAGAAGCTATGTCTGGCTCCGGCATTATAAAGCGTTGAGTGTTATTGATACATCAATATTAATTAATATAACTAAAAACACCTTGTGGTCGAATTTCGGCCACGAATCTTAAAATTTGCGTACCCATGCTTATTTAAAGCTATATACAAAATTTCAATAATTATTACGACATTGAAATTTGAAAATTAATATTCCTACCGTTGTTGATTACGCTTTGAGACAATGTTGTAGTAAAATGTATAGATGTGTGTATAAATCGTTTGGCATTTGTGTGCGTGAGGAATTATTTTAATAATTTAACGAATTAATAATGCATTTTTTATATTAGAATTCGTACACCCGTCTCTATATAAACTATAAATGTTGCAAATTTCTTACTCCTTCATCCACGAAATTTTGGTAAAATGGTGCCAAAAATTTTCTCTTCACGTGTGAATATTTAGTTGAACAGTGTACCGTTTTAACACCTGCATAAACTATTATATAGTGGATATTGTTTTAAAATACTTGAGAACCAAAATTAACCGCGCCTGACGTCATTACTGTCATCAGGCTGATCGCGGCTTCTGTATGGGTAGGTAAAATAATCCACTGACATAGAAATATAGCTCCTACAGTACTTCAGCGAAGATATAGGAATATACATTTTATGTATGATTGTGACAGAGGTTAAAATTGCATGAGGGTATCAGGGCATAGACAATACAAGTCTTCAAAGAAGGTTCAGCAAAATAGATTCTAAAGAAGGTAAAATAAAGATTAGAATTGCGTGTTTCCTTGAGGTAAGGGTTTTGCAACTCACTGCATTAGTCGGTCTTGTTAGGCGACGTGCAAGTCACGAGGGCGCCGCGCCGTCATCGCAACCTGTCAATACCCCTGATGATGTAGGGTTATTTTAGGAGATGCACCACTAATTAATACCCACTACTAGATAAGGCGGCCTCCCCTTTGTTCTACTGTCAACGGTAAAGCGGCTTATGCTTGTGTTTGAACGTGTTAAGTTTTTATGGACTAGCTAGCTTGCGGTTGTTCTTAATGTTTATATATTTATTTCATACGACGACATGAAACTCGTGATCTCATTTTAAGCATAGCTAATTTAAAAAACGGGATGTCCATTTATTATAAATTAAAAATAAAACCGGAAAAAAATTATAAATAAAACAAGTTCTTTTTAATTAATTAATGTAACAACACACTTAACCATTGCCAGAAAAATATTAAACGACATTAACGGCTAAAGAAAATTTAAAGAGGAATAGATTTAAAGATACCTTACTATCCCTATACGATACAGTCTGCCGTTAGCAAATCTTCTATATATATATAGAAGCGAATGGTCAATTATTACGAAATCTCTGAAACCGCGGCAAGTACAAAGATGAAGTTTGGCCAGGAAGCGGTATAAAGAAATCACGGGAAATAGCCAGTCACATATATTCATATTATATTAACGGCTTCTGAAAATCTTAAGAAAGTTGTGGATTTTTAGATACCTATCGCTGTATGATACACTCTACTGTTACCGAATGTATGTATATTTCTTATACTAACCGACGTGCGGCTGTGAGAGAGGAATGGCGCCGCGTAGTTAAGCTTGCCACACAAGATATGACAGCCACGACCACTCTGCCAAGAGTGTAGCGACCAAGAAGAATTTACAACATCGTTATAGTGCCATAAATAGTGACCTTTTATTACGCGCAATTCTAATACGTATTCTTAACCAACAACACCCGATTGTTTGCTCGTTGACTTCTAATGTTGCGTCCTGTCGATTCATAATAGATCGTCTGGGAATTGGATTTAATTAAATTTACTATATGAAATGACAATGAGTCTCTCTATAGATTTACGTCACGTCGCTTCGTATTGGCAGCATTTTAAATTGCATTTATCATATATATCAGGAATGCGTATGTAAAAGATAAATAAACGTATTCGTTTATAACGCCGAAATAAAATTGCTTTATTAAATGTCTTAATTTAGCAGATTCAATTGCCTAGCACTAACATTATCCCTATTATTAAATAAAGCCTATTTATTTGTATGGGTTAATTAGGATAACTGCTAGAAGGTAGTGCAATGTCTTCTTGTGTTCTTCTCGTCATAGATTAAAATCTTTTTCTTGTTTTAATATTATTGTATTTGCAATTTACGCATTTCTCCCAAAAGTGTAGGTAGACAACCTCATTGGTGGAAGGTAGATATAAAGATACTGTAAGAGATTTGGGTTGTTTAAAAAAGTTTTACACTTACCGTATACACGGTCACACGCAAAGTCTGTAAAGTTGAGTATATAGAAGTCTTAGTCAACACTAAAACATTCAAATTTAAACATAAATTGCGGTACAGTTTGAAATATCAATAATCTGTATTAATCTCCAGTCTAACAACCTCTCTTCCTATTGTGAGGACATTATCTTCTAAGACCAGTGTTGAGTTTCATAGCTATAAGCGGTTTAATACTAAACACTACTGCTCTCGGTAAACGTGTAGAAGTACTTTCAAGGCAAAGGAGTCTCGGATTTAGTCTATTTATAGAATGAACTCGCAGCGAGATGACTAGCGCCTCAAATTCTGTCTTTGTACAGGCGATAAACCCTAATTACGTTAACACCACGTAATGATATTACGACCTTTTCTGTCAGGCGCGCGGAATGCTCTTACATCACGACCGATAGCTTTGACGCCTTATCAGAATCCTTTCTATGTAAAGATTGTGCCGTCATACTCCTAGTTATCCATAATGCACCGTGACAACTATAAGGCGTATCGTAGACGCAGCGTTTTTATGTACTTCCCTAGGTATTACTTGCAAGTTTTATGAACATCTTCACGATATTTAATGGAAGTTAATGTAGTACGAAAATATGCTATTTAAAATAAGAGTTTGATCCATGCCAAGTAGGCTTTTTATGGCCCTCACTATTGAATTAATTGCTTATAGGTTTTTAAGAAAAAGTTCCCTATAATTTAAAGAAAAAAAAAAACGTTTTTAAGAGGGAAAATCATCTAGAATAAATATAGAAAAATATTTAAGATCTAAGAACGTTTGTCAGGCCTACATATGTATTTTTTTGGTAGTCATCACGTGTAAGACCTCATTCGCACGACTTAAAAAAGCGTTGCGTTAAATCTCGGCGTTGGCGGTTTTTCATCGTCGTCGAAACGAAAATATACCGTATATGTATTGATATATAGCGTTGAAAATAGAAGATTGCTCGATAGATATTTACTCATTTTAAATCAGTGGCGCAAGAATAAAATTTTATATTTCTAGCTTAAAAATTGACGGGCTTACATACAAACTTAACCCCGATTTTACCCCTTGAAAATAATATTTTCACGACAAAAATTAGCCTATGTTCCCTGCGGAAATTAGTTACTTCCTATGTTGTGACTAGATATTTCAGCTGGCTAAAACCTAATTCCTTATGGATAAAAGTCAGTCCTGTTACCTTTCGGCTGCCGAGACTTAATTCGGTACATAATGTAAATTAATTAAGCTAATGAAAACGTTAAAATTACAGGTTTCTGTTATTACGTTGGCTGTTTTGATAATATCACTAAATTTTATGTAACGTCTTTCATTATGGCAGAAAGTTCGCTAACTACAGTACTTTAAAGTTAGTTAATTTGAGAGCTTTGTACGTTATTCCCGTAGGTCCACTCCATTATTTGTCTTCCACTGCGTTTTTCCTCGGAAATGAACATTTTTACTTTTATTTAAGACACCTACCTCACCGAGATGCCATGGCGCCGTAGCCTGCTATGTAACCAGGGATACCTGCGGTTGCCAATGGAGAAGCTCATAGTATTCGTGGCTCTTCTAATTTGGCGACTTCGCCAAACCGTCGCCAAGTAAGTTACATACCTGTACTAAATTTTAATATGAATTTTGTGAATACGTAACCGGTGATGTCGCCATGGCGTCTCGGTGAAGTAGGTTTCTTATTTTACATACACAAAAGCAATACAATTACGTCAAAAAGGCGCAAACAAATTTAAATTGCTTTGCATTTATACGCAAAAACAAACAGAGAAAATCTGCGCCAAAAGTCACGACGACGTGATCAAACAAGTGTTCAAATAAGTGAAGTAGTCCATCCTGATACCGTTGCCCTATTGTGGCTTGAATTTGATTTTGAATAATCGTTTCCTCACTGTGTTTTTGTCTTTTGTATAAGGGTGGGAGGAATCCACGTAAACCAAAATATTGAATGATGGTTTTAAAATATAAATATTACGAGTCATTATTATACAAATAACATTCATAAGTGCTTCAAAAAAAGGCTATATGAATAAACGATTTTGACTTTGACTTCGATATTACATTGTATTAAGAAATCCTGTGTATATACATGTCTGTGTTATATATAAGAATATAAGTATTTTTCACTTTGACTTTATTGTTGTTTGCTTCCTGGTACAGTTTTGTTTCACATCACCCCATACAATGCGGCTTCGAATGCAGGAACTCCATTAGCGGCAACGAGTTTACCGGATTTTGGCTTAAAATCATAGCAATCCTAATTAACTTGGAAACTTTTGGCCAACACTAATTACTATGCAACAAGAACGCGCTTAATTTATTTACATGCGATACTCTCATATTGGGATTTTGCGTTCGTATCGGAATATCTTCAATTATAAACGAATAATCAAATATTAGGTTTCCCCACTAAATCGATGCAGATGGTGCCGACTCGTCGATTTCCTTCGGTTCTAAATATTCGTGCTAGGCCCTAAGGATATAGACTTTTATGTTTCGAAACTTTGTGGAATAGATTTTACTCCTTGTTAAATTTGTTTACACATGTTGTAAGTTTTTTTTTATTGGAGATAGGCAAGCGCTTGACCGCAGTCACACTTGATAAAGTGTAGATGCGGTCTACGGTGGAACACCGCAATGTAAATAAAACTTAAAAGTACGTAACAGGGGTAGCGCGGCGCGGGTTGTTGACTTATTTTGCGCGTCAACATTTTGTTGACGAATGCTTCTCAATGTTTGCGATACAATGCGCGCTCAAGAATAGGATGAGGATGGCAATATCTATAACCTCTCATTTCCGAGATGAATGATTATTGTGATTTCATCAAGGACATTAAATGTAACGTTGTCACAAAGTTTGCGGTACTATGTCTTTTATACCCTGTATAGATATAATGTAACAGAATACCGTTGTTAGAAACAATGAGGAGGTCGTAGCTTAATCAGCGGCCAGCATTTGACTCGATCGGTATTTAAGACAGTTCTTATTCGGTCATGTGATCGATGGCTGACCCATTCTAATATTGTTTTTCAAATATGCGACTTCCTTTCTATTTCGGAAGGCACGTAAAGCAGTAAGGCCCCCCTTAATGTCAGTGAGTGATGTTAGACGTGAGATTGTAGAGATTGTGGAGATTCCGGGGATGACGTCAGAAGTAGTCGGTCATCTTAACTCACCCCTTTTTATCCTTTTACATCATCCATTACTTTATTCCTATTTCTTCAATTAGAGGCAGCGCTACGCTTGCAGTCCTTTTGATCTGCAGCCGACTTGGGCCGGCACTTACGGGTACCTCTTTCTCACATAAGATCGGCGTAAAACTTCAAGTGATGGTATTATTGTTGCGTTTCTTTCGGTTTGTGAGAGTCCTCGGTGGCCTAAATCCTTTTTTCAAAGCTGGTAACACATCTGCGAGCCTTCAGGTGGTGCGGATGTCCTTGGGCGCCGGCAGTCACTTAGGTGATGAACCGCCTGCTCCTTTGCCCCTTGTAAACTTAAAAAAAAATATTCTATAAATACATCATGAAACAAGAATATTAGGCGTTTCTAGTGAGGAATTCTCCTATAAGGAATACTCTACTCTCACCATTTTTATACTCACCATACTCTAGCATTTTTTTTTTAAAGAAATACTAGAAATTTCCTAATATTAAAAAAAAATGGTATTATTAAACGATAAAACTCCTTAACGCAATAATTGAGTTACATATCACGAACTCATTGATTAGTTTATACGTATGTAGACGGATTGGGGGATTGGATTAACGCAAGAACTGTTAATTTAATAATAAAATACAAGATGAGGGATATAACAAGCGAAGTTGAGTAGCTCGCGTCACTGAGTATCCTTTCAGTAACTAAATAACAACAATAAACGCGCGACTCTTTGCCAGTAAAAGGGAGACTAACTCGGCTGCAATCTAATAAGAAATTGTACGATAAGGAAAATGATTCGCTGAGACAGAATAAACACACTGTTTATTTAGCTATGTAAACACACTGTCGGGTATACAACAGGATATTTTTGCTATAAAAATATACCCCACCTACAACTTATCACATTTACCTAAGACATAATTACTTCTCAAAGTAACATTATGTTTTTACGAACTTTAGCCCTTTTTAGGGTTCCATAGTACTACAAGGAACCCTTATAATTTCGCTCTGTCCGTCCATACGTCCGTCTGCCCGTAAGGTGCCACCCCCCCTAAGATTTGCAAACTATTAGACGTAGAGACTTGAAATTTTCCATGTCGATAGAATATGCTAAAAACTCATTAGGAAAATCATTCTGAACGCAATCGGAAATGTTAACATAACCAGTTTATAAGCAGTAGAAATTGGCGCGAGGGGTATGCTAGCAAAATCCCTCCACAAGATACCTAAAACCATTACCTAGTTAGGAATAGATCAACACCGAGGTTTGAAGTAAGGAAAGAAATAAGTTATTTATTAAAAAGGATATTTAATACACACTAGCAGGATCGTATCAAATTTAGCTAAGCAGTGGCAAAAAAGTGTACTGGCATTTTAAAACGTCATAGCTTATGCCCTGCACCAACGCTCGTAGGAGTTCTCAGCTATAATAGAATACTACGAGGTGTCGTAATTCATCCGGCCTCCCGTCAACTAACACTATAAACCTGTAATGAAAAACACATGACAATTTTCTAACGTCATTCACTTGACATTCTTCACTTTAATGGATGACAGCAGAATAATTTAGCACTAACACGAGAGTTAAGCCGTGATAGCAGGTTAGTTTTTTTGTATGCAAATGAAAGAATTAATGTACAAAATTTTTGTTTTTACAACTATATCTATTTGACTGTAATCAGTCAAATCATAATAAACAAAATACATTATTGTTTTGTCATTGTCATGATTGCGCTTTGTTACCATCCGATAATGAAACATTTGCATTATGTGTGTGTAAAATTAATGCATATTTAAAAAAAAAAATTGCATTCCCGCCAGTTATACTAAATAAAGTACTAGCGGTGACCGCAAATTTATCCGCGTAAAATTAGGTAAAAAAACAGATTCAATTTTAGCGTAATGATATATAGCCTTCCTCGATAAATGGGCTACATTGAAAGAATTTTTCAAATCGAACCGGTAGTTCCTGAGATTAGCGCGTTCAAGCAAACATACAAACAAACTTTTCAGCTTTATTTATTAGTAAAGATAATAGTGCCAAATTGCCCGCCTTATAACGCAAAGAGTTATAGGAAGTGCTCTACTCTCACGTAATCAAAATTGAGTGATTTCATGAACCAAACATCACTTTATTCCTTTGGTGAGACACTTATTGCTCAGTATGAATACACCCAGATTAAGGTGAAAGTCACGTTTTAAAATTTTTGATACTTCAGAAGGATATTTACTTTATTTAGTGTATGAAAAAACTAATTAAAACAATATATTTCCTTTGACTTCCTGATCTATGTGTGTGTGGATCTGGCACGATCACGTTCGAAACAGTTAACCTATCACGTTAATGTTTTTCTATTAGTTTCAGAATTAAAACGGCACGCTGTTTCCTATATTGAATATGGATGAGTAATTCGGTACCGTTTATTTATAATTAATAAATAAAAAAATCATTCTCCTCCGTCCGCGCAATTTTCGTAGAATGGTACCGAAAGTTTTCGCTTCACTTATTAATATATAGATAAGCTATAATCAAATCTTCCAACATATTGAAAAGCACAAATGATCATTACAATGAACCTAAGTCTAAGCATGCATATTAAAACATATTAAATTGAAAATGATCAAAGGCGTGTCAAGACACGCTTATATAGAAGGGTTCCGTATCTGATACGCTGTAAACGTATTGGTTAAATAAGTTCAAAAGTTGTTGTCCGATGTCGTTTAGAATAATTTTCCTAATAAGTTTCTTGCATGTTCTATCGACATGAAAATTTTCAGTTCTCTATGTCTAATAGTTTGGAAATGCTAGGGGAGGGGCACTTACGGTTGCGGGAAGGGAGTGGATTGGTTTAGCTCTAGATAGAGGAGAGTGGTCAAAGAGTGGGGAGGCCTTTGCCTAGCAGCGGGACATTATGGACTAATTAAAAAAATATATATATATAAAATCAATGAAGTCTATAGATTTGTGGCTCATTTCGACCACCAGGCGATTATAATAATAATAATTTTATTTATTTAGTAACAAAGGCTCTTATGTATTTGTATGACTATTGTCATTAATCATCTGTCGTCTACCATCTGACATCTGTCATCTATCTATATACATGTATATAAATCAGTCGTTGCTATTTTAACTCGACATAACACGTAAACCGTTTTATCGTTTTGAATTCTGCTTATTTAGTTTCATTCCTATTATTTCAGGGAAGGTTTAAAAGAAAAGAAATAAAGGAAAAGTTAAAAGATTGTTTAAAACGCATTAAAAATGTTTATTGGGTCGCTACTTCAGAGTACATCGAATAGACGACGTTCGTACCAGACATTTTGACTGACGTGCTATGTGAAATTATTGTTTCATAAACATTCCGTCCGTGTCACGTTTTATGGAGAAGACATAAAGGAGATTGGTTACCTGGCTAATAGCAGACGAGTCTAAATTCGAGCAAGACAACGTCTGCCGGTTCCGTTGGGGGTCATCCATAACTTAAGTCACACCAATATTACTATTTTTGACCCCCATCCGTCCTTGTCACACTTTGTCACCATTTCGAAAACCTTGGTGTGACGGCAAATTCATTTTTTTAATTGAATAAAATTTGTATATTACGATATTTTAAATTTTAATATTTGACGTCATACAATGTCACATTTTGGTGATCCCCTCCTCCCCCCTTAACGTGTGACGTAATTTATGGATAACCTCTTAGTTGTCAAATAAAAAGCATACTTTACCAACAAAAGTATACATAACTCGTACAATACAGAGAAGAATCATCATGGAATTCCAATGGAACTCCACCATCCGGCCGTTCTTTACGTTTAAACCATTTTCGGAATGCACCCAAGCGAAAAATTGTAAAACAAATATACAAACATTTCAACAACTTTACTCCTCCGACTATAGACTCTATTGTTTTGCACACATCGACGATAATCCCGTAACTTAATTTTTAATCTGGAACCGAATATTTTTCCCTTCAAACAGTGGATTGCAATGCGAAATGGGATACGCAAAATAGACATGGCATGTCACAAATTCGTACTTTTAAGCATTCAAACTTAATTGCTTGACGTTCATAAGTGCCTGCAAAAATTTCGAATCGAATATTGCAAAGCCTAGCGAGAACCTTGTATTTTCAGTAGCCTATTCTACCATTGAGCTTTTTTTTAATATTACAAGAGGCAAACGAGTAGGCGGTTCATCACCTAAGTAACTATCGACGCCCGTGGACATCTGCACCACCAGAAGGCTCGCAGATGCATTTAAAGAAGGATTTAGGCGATCGGGAACTCTCATAAATCGACCGAAACGCGACAACAATACCATCACTTGAAGTGACAGCATTTACGCCACTTTACGCCGAATTTATGTGACAAATACGTACTGGTACCCGGACGCACCGACCCAATTCGGATGTAGACCAAATGGACTGCAAGCGTGGCGTTACCTCTAGCTAAATAGCTGTAATTAAAAAAAAAAATTAAGCTTTAAAAATCAAGGATTAAAAATAAACCGGGCAAATGTGAGTTTTGTACATCAAGGGCTCCGTACCATCACTATACCACCACCGTACCAACACACTTAATAATTTACCATGTTATTATATTAAGATTTATACTTTTCAAAAGATCTCTTTTAATATGACACAGTCACCGCCATTTTTTTGTCGTCACGTGTCTATAAATTTACGATTTTCAGATTTTTTCCTACACTTACTTGAAGATATGACTAGGCCTAGGCATGATTATAGGTCAACGGGACTTATTGGTTAAGACTCCTTTTGCAATGTACTAAAATGGGCCATAGGACAAAAATGGATATATCTTTTGATTACGTATACTCTAAATTACATAAGAATTTGGTATTAATTTTAACTTTTTACCTCCTAAGAACAAGTGATCCTATACTTACTTACTGCGATGGCGCAGCGACCCAAACTGGATCTTAACTTCGGAGACGTCATTTCTTGCGATCTTGCGCCGTTTCTTCCTACTGCGAGGCTTGAAGCTGGCGTGGATACCCTTCAACTTGGTCCTTCCAGCGGTACTTGGGACACCGGGTGACCCAAGTACCGCTTTGATCCCATAAGGGTTCAAGGGTTTTAGAGGTATAGAACCCAAAAAAACATCTGATTCTATGGACTCTCTACTATATTATTTTTTTTAATCGTCATCAAAGCTACCATATAAAATCTGAATTGAAAGTATAGTGTTTCTTCAGTCAACTAACAAACAACAAACAATCAAGTTTCAAAGCACGTACCTTCTCAAACTTGCGCTCGAAGTTCATAATTAAAAACTTTCAACGAAAGCACTACCTTACGGCGCCCGACTTTGTTTATACTTCATATATTTTAAACTTAAATCGAATCCTTTGTTCGAATAAGTGCATATTCGAGGTTTCTCCTCAAGATATATCAGAGATGATAGTCTTCTTCTATCTAGCGTTATTCCTGTCTAGTATCATGGTCCGCTTAGATTGCAGATGATGTGGCTGTGGGACGAGTTAAGATGACCGATTGCCGTCTGACGTCATCCCTGGAACCTTCACAATCTCTACAATAACACAACTAATATCACTCAGTGTTATCGGGACCCACTAATTTATGTGCCTTCCGAAACACAGAGGCGGTTGGATATTTGAATGAATGAAATGAATGAGAAAACGTTTATTTTTAAGCGTTAACAATAAATATAAACGTTTATTATACATACAATAAGATTAACTAATAAATAATAAAGAAATAACACTTAATCATTCATATAATTCTAATGTGTGCACTGTGATGCCTCAAAAAAGGTGTAACCTCTCAGCCTTTAAAAGAGTGGGTAAAATTTTCCCATTCCCATCGCTGATTTTCAGAGGCCTCCCCACGTAGCCACGACTGGCAGTAACGTGAACGAATTACTAGATTATTAATCTATTTATTTACAATATTACAATAAGAAGTAAATGAATGAATGATTTGAAGACCTGTGTCTTAAGTTAAACCATCTATTACCCGGCTGTGGTAGGAACTGCTTAAGTTAGAGACCAACTCAAATACCGGCTAATAATTAAGCTACGACCTCCTCAAAAAAAAAGCCTAAGGAATGAAAAGGTAAAAAATAATTGGCACTTACGTACGATGTGCTAGACACCTACTTATGGGATTTAACATAAAGACGTATGGGTCCCGCCTCATGTGAACGAGAATATTCGTATCTCAAAAATCCGGAACACCAAGTTTGAGGTTGGTTGATCCCTTTATAATACGTAATACATTTTATAGCGTGCACCGAGATTACTTTGAAGTTTTTTTGGTTTTGCGCTCGGTTTATAACCAGTTGGGACTATGCATCAACGTCCAAATTCCTGTTTGGCTTTTTGTAATTCAGGTCTTCGTTTATTGACGAAACTTGGAGCTGATTATTACTCTCATTTTTAAGGTTCCGTAGTACTACAAGGAACCATTATAATTTCGCTCTGTCCGTCCGTCCATCCGTTTTTTTTTGCCCCAAAGGTGGTTCACCTAGCATTTCCAAACTACTAGACGTAGAGACTTGAAAATTTCTATGTTGATAGAACATGCTAAAAACTCATTAGGAAAATTATTTTGAACGAAATCGGACACCGACTTTTGATGTTATTTAACAGCCACGTTTATAGCGTATCAGATACGGAACCCTTCTAAATAAGCATGTCTTGACATGCCCTTGGCCATTTTATTATAGTGTATGGCCTGTCCTTTTCAGGGTTCCGTAGTCCTAGAATGAAACCTGTCTGTGAAAGTTTCACTCAGTCCGTTCGGGTCTACCCTAGGATTTCCAATCTATTATATGTAGAGACTAGACATTTTTCGTGTTGATAGGACATGCTAAAAACTTTTGGGAAAATTACTTTGAGCGAAATCGGATAACAACTTTTGAAGTTATTTAACAAATACCTGTTGCTGGTGGCCACTATAAAGAGTTCTCTTAAATCGACACTTGGGCCACAAGCCACTGCTAAGGTTCCTTTCTCTGCAACGCGATGGACTCGGCACCCGGTGAATCCATGGAATGCTATGAAATTCGTCTCTCATTCGCGTGGATATGATATCCCTTCCATATAAGCGAGGCGTAACACGTTATTGACTTTATTTTTTTATTGACATCGCTTTACTTGCATACCCTTATAAAGTTTCAAAATAAAATTCCAATAAAATATTTAATGTACCAACCGCATATATACTATAATTAAATATTTTTTTTAAATAAAAATAAATCCGCCTTCAAATACAAAAAGGTGAGGAACTAAAAAGGAAAAAATAAATAGTACTTTCATACGATTTAGTAGACACTTACTGATGTGCTGAAGTCGGTACCAAGCAAAATAGGTTCTCCGCTAAATTGATCCAGCTTCTGATAACACGGGAACGGGAACGGGAACGGGAACAGCGATGATACAGGATAACAGAAGTAAATAGTAAGTAGCCCAACGTTAGGGCAGGACATGGTCTGCCTGGTCCGCTAGTATATAAATAAAGATTTAGTCAGTAAGTAGAAAGTAGATTACAGGTTGGTCTTCTAAAATAGTTTTTAAAATATGTATACACGTGGAATACATAAAAAACCCAGTTACAATTAATGTAAACTGTTTAATTACCTACTACTACAGTAAATAGCGTATTAATGTGATTATTCGTAACACATTAAATTGTGATAAGGAGATGCGTACGTGATTTGTAAGACATAGACATGTTTGCAAAAAACGGCACGCGGTTTACTTGCACAATATCAACCGACTGACAACAGAACGAGGTTCTCGACTCGCATATTAAAGTTGTTTATTTTTTGATACTTGTTTATTCATTAATTTATGTACATATACAGTGTAACCTTAATATAACGAGCCTCGGTATAACGAATTTCTCGATTTAACGATTTATTTAAACTCCCCCAGAACTGTCCATAAGATCCAATGTAAAATATACTTTTACATAACGAATATATTTATCAAATCCTGTCTATAAGGAATGCAAAATATACATAGAAAGATTTAAGCTACCTATATTTTTCACGAATTTTCCCACCTATAACCTTTATATAAAGTATCCTATCAATAATTCCCACTGAAGTATACAATAGAAAAAAACCCCATTATAACAAATTACGCGTTATAACGAATATTTATAAAGTCCCTTGAAATTCGTTGTATGGATATACTTATAGGCAGATATTTATTATTATAAATAGCTGTACGCTATAGTAGCATTATTTTGCACACTTTATAAGAATAATAAAAACTTTATTAGAATTACTGCACTGCAGTCTTAAAGTATATTTATAATAGAGAAAACCAAACTCTAAATTAAACCATAGACTTAAAAGTAGTATAAAATTAAGTAATCCATTTATTAAGTATTTAATTACCAGTTCCAAATTTTTTTATGATTTACTAAGGGTGCCCGCGTCTTCGTCCGGGTAAAATGAAATAAAAAAAAATGAATCTAATCAAAATAGAATCATCATCATCATCATCATCATCATCATCATCATCACCATCACCACCACCATCATCATCATCATCATCATCATCATCATCATCATCATCATCATCATCATCATATAGCCTATAGCTTTCCTCGATAAATGGGCTTTTTAACACTGAAAGAATTTTATAAATCGGACCATAAGTTCCTAAGATTAACGCGTTCAAGCAAACAAACAAACAAACTAATTAGAGGTAGCGCCATGCTTGTAGCCGAATTGGGCCGGCGCGTCCGGGTACCAGTACCTCTTTCTCACATGAG
>JANCMC010047774.1:208959-221616 GCA_024363005.1 Charaxes varanes | reverse complement strand
TAAGTCACAGTTATTTATTCATCAATAGTAAGTTCTCCACTATTGATATCTGCAATGATAGGTCTTTGACCTCTTTGGAGTCTGTGGGACTGAGTGTTTACGGCAGTGCGTAGGAGCAGGGATATATTACGGGGAGGAGACCATCGACAAGTGTGTGCGTATAGATTAAAAAACTTAATTTGAAACAGTATGCATAAGTAAGTATCTATACCCTATTCATTTAGTTAAACAAAGATACCAGTGTTTCCCTACGCTTAGTTTAGGTTTGTCACTCATTTTGACTATTTGGCAACAGTAAAATTAAAGTAATACACAAAAAATAAAATTAAAGTTAACACAACATCTAACAACAAATTTAACCATGAAATAACAAGATATAAAACAAATACTAAAGAACTTGCACACGCGTATTGACAAGTTGACAGATAATACAAAGTTTAAGAACTTACAAAAAGTAGGTTCTTTTTAAGGCACTATTTTTAACACTATTTAAAATATTCGTAAAAATTAATACAAGGATTTGAAAAAAATTAAATTCCAATTAATATATTAAATAACTGCATTTTTATTTATTGGAATCATTAGAATATTTATAATTTCTATAATTTTTCTAGCACATTAATTTTTTGCCTAACTTTACGATGATGATACATAAAATAACCTTTTTTTATTGTTTGTTTGTTGTACCTTTTGTCTGTAGAGGAAATGAATAGAGTATATATAATATTAATGATCGTACAACCAAGTAAATACTATTTAATAGGTTTGTTATTATTAAAATAAATTTGTTACTTGGGTATCTACTACTGCAATAAGTGTATGCGCAGGCATTACATCTATTAGGAGAGCGCCTTTGTCGTCTCGTTTTTTCAATATGACTTATTATGGAATTTACCATAAAAGTTTGCACATAAATAACGAGAATATTTCGGGTCGATCGCTAACAGATTCATTAAAAATGATTATTTATTTAAAAAAAGAATATCGCCTCCAAAAACACTAAGAAAGTAGAAGCAAAAAAATATAGTACTTTTATAAAATTGAGTAGACTCATTATGATAAAATTTATATGAGACCACCTCTGAATCAACAGGTCAATTGATTTGAGAGCCTCCTCCATTTTGAAGTCGGTTAACTAAAATTCAACAAGAATAATAGTGTTTTACGAATATTATGACGATTTCAGGTTTTTAATATTTTCGCGAAGTAATTTTGCAAATGTCACATAAATCGCTGTAATATTTATTTTTGTCTTATTTCAAGTAGAGTAATTACAATTGTAATAAAAATCGGTGATACATAGGTTAGCTGAATGCAAATCATTTTTTTTTCTGATCCATATGATATTCATATTTAATAAAAAAAGGTCTATAATCCATTTGACTTCAACGTCACGCATTTAAAGTATAAAAATATCCGGGCGTTGGAAAAAGATTTGATAATCGATGTTTCCGCGGCTCTTCACGAGGAGTAAACGTACGTTTATGCCACGCAATTTGAACCCCTGTAATGTAAAAATGTCGCGGCTTATCAATTTCGTGGCGTGTGATTGTGTGTTATTGACACTAGGAGGGAATCCCTTGTATGTGGGGCACAGTGTTTTTGCCTAGTGTGTAGCGCAGATTATATATATACATATTGATATCTAAAAAACCCCGATTTCGACACTCACTCACTTAGAGCCGCGGTGTCAAAAGTACAAGTTGCCAGAATGATCGCCGAACTTCGTGAGAAGATGGCACTTTAAGAAGAACTCAGACGCGGACACTCACTATATGGCTGGTACGGCAGTCCAAAGTGACTCAGCGAGTGATGGAGCATGCTATGCTCAGAGTTTCTCTGAAAGATAGAATTCGTAATGAAGTAATCCGACAGAGAACTAAAGTCATCGACATAGCACAAAAGATTAGCAAGCTGAAGTGGCAATGGGCTGGCCATATCAGTCGTAGCGTAATCGGTTGATAACCGTTGGGGTAAACGAGTTCTTGAGTAGACACTGCGTCTTGGTAAACGCAGTGTATGACGCAGTCCTGCTAAGTGGAGTGATGACTCGCGAAAAGTCGCTGACAGAAGTTTGATGCGTCAGGCCGAAGACCGGGTGAAATGGCGCGATTTGGGGGAGGCCTATATCTAACAGTGGACTATGATAGACCGATGATGATTATAGAAACGTTATAAAAAGTTAAATTGTTTGTCACTTATCTTGGTTATTTTGATACGGAAAAGCGAACCCCATTGTATTAGTCCAATCATTTGGTAGTATTTCCTGGAAAGTTTTAAAGGAGTTCGAGTCGGAAAGACGATATTGTCAATACACTGCCTTTAGGCGCCATTTTTTCAATATGATGACGCGAAGGTCAGAAATACGAGGTGGTAAAGTCAAAGCTCGGAAAGAGCAATTAAAAATTTTACCCGACTGAGTTTTTAGCGGGATCTTCTCAGTGCAGGGCGCGAGGAACCCTTGCACACTTAGCTTTTAAGCCGTAAATTTTATCACCAAGTTATTAAATGATTAAAACAAATAATATTGTATATATGACGTTCATAAGAGCTTATAAAAAAGAGTCTATTTCAAAGTCAACGATTTTGACTTTGAGAGATTTCTCAAAGTCAAAATCGTTGTTAGCAAGAGACAAAGGATTATAAAACTGTCAATTTTCAAAACTCCTTTAAAACTTTCCAGTAACCGTTAGTTTTCGTACCAAGCGACTGGGCGATAATGAAATTTGTTTCTTATAATCATTAGCAAACACCGACTTTCAGTTCTGCTCCAATTGTATTGTCGAATCGATCAAATTGGTAACGGTCACTTTGAGTAATTAATCGAAAACAGTAAACAATTTATAGTCAGACGATTAGATCATAACGGTTTGTTTCTAAATACAGCACTTTATGTACACAAGGAATTACTACTTCTTGTAAGACTGTACTAGCCTGCATCTTGTAGATAATATACTTGTCATCAGAAAAATCGAAACACCTTGCAAGTTCATGTTTTGTAAGGATTACTAAATTTTTTCTGATGAAAAGTATATCTTATAGACAGCACTTTAAGTTTACTACAATTCTGTACAAATTAACGTATTGAAAAGTTACATTAACGTTCCATTTGGGACAGCAATTGTTAGAGGATGCAAGTTTATTTTTTTAGATATAAAGACGGGGTCAGTTTAAATCTCAAATTTTCATAGATTATCGCTGAAAACTTTTTTATTTTTAGTTCTACGACATAAAGTTACTTGAAAAAACTTGTAGATAATCTTATTAGCAACAAAAAAAATGTTAACAAATTTTCCAGGTCAGACAGAAAATAAATTTGCGTCCTCTTACAAATGCACGCTAAGCCCAAAAATGTAACATTTCAATTAACTTTATCAATTAACCAAAAATTCCTTACACGTATGTAAGAAATCCTTACACGTATGTATGTATAAAAAAAGTATATGTATGTAAAAATTCGTGGCTTTTATAAGTTAAAATGTTTACCTTAACCTAAGCAAACCTAAAATTACAGTAACGGCGAACTCAAATGGGCCAGCGCTGGTTAAACGAGTGGCGGAAATTAAAAAGTGAATCAACAGTAAACCCGAAGCGATTAACGAACTAAACCGGCCTTAGCTAACATTTCTATTTTCTGTACATTTTTTAATAACAATTAGCTAACGAGCAGGCGGTAAGTGACTACCCACGCCCATGGAAATCATCACCACCAGAAGACCCGCAGATGCGTCGCCGGCCTTTAATAACGAGTTTAGGCCACCGAAAAGTCTCACAAACCGAACGAAACGCGACAACAATACCATCACTTGACGTGACAGCGTTGCCGCCATTTCACGCCGATCATATGTGAGAAAGAGGTACTTGTACCTGGACACGCCTGTCCAGTTCGGCTGCAGACCAAAAGTACTGCAAGCGAACCTCTAATTAAATATTGATATACAAATAATTGTATACAATAATTGATATACAAATCTATACTAATTTATAAAGCTGAAGAATTTGTTTGTTTCTTGCTTGAACGCGCTTTTCTCAGGAACTACTGGTCCGATTTGTAAAATTCTTTCAGTGTTAGATAGCCCATTTATCGAGGAAGGCTATAGGCCATATATAATCACGTTAAAATGGAATCTTTCTTTTTTTTTCCTAATTTTACGTGGACGAAGTCGCGGGCAGAGGTTATAAAGAGGAGCAATTACAACTTTAAAGAAAATAATCTTTAAAGGAATCAAGCAGTGATTTTCAACTAAAGAGTAGAAGAAAGTAACAACGCGTAGACCTTTGAAGGAGTACCAAATAAAGTTAGGTATATCCTGTCCAGATGGCTGTTAGGGTACAAACATTTTTTTACGTTTCTGTTTAATAAAGTCACGTCAAGTCTGGAAATCAAGTCAAGTCTGGAATGGAAATCGATTTGCCATTTTCTGTCTAATGTAAAGACACTTAAGGATGGTTAAAGGGTCATCAGTGGGAGTACTTCAATAATAATGGTTTTCCGAGAGACTTGCAGAGCAGAACTCAGAGAGCACTTGAAGATGAGAGCTAAAAGAGACGGATTTCTTAGCAACGCTCTATGGATTGACCGTGCGGGTCCATCGTACTGCAGAGGAAGGAATCAGGGCAGTACTTGACCAAGTATTGGTTTGAGGGATCCCTTTAACGTGTATACGAACACTCACTTCCACTGCCCGTATTACCTTACCTGCCCAACCAGTTCCGATCTGATCTTATCCTATACTGATATCCCTCTTTCAGTCTTCATCCTGGTGGTTGTGATCAATCTTTTTTCTTTGAACGTCTCTAAAGTTGCTAATAGATGGCACTTTACTAAATTACATCCTCCTACAGATTTGTTTTGATGATACGTTGAATTGAAAGTGCGGCTATGTGAACAATCTTACTTGTTGCAATTTGTTAGTATCGAAATATTTTTAATGATCTTGACACATTCTGGATTACAGCTCTGTATTATAAACTCATTTCAACTGAAACGATAGAGCTAAAATTCAGCATACAAATTTAGTACTCGTGACACTATCACATGTCATTATCAAATGTCAACATTGTAAAATGTGCAAAATTACAAGATTGCGGTTTTTTTTCGTATAAAATTCCCATGATACATCAAATGTTTGACAGGTAGACTAAGATAAGACAGTCACAGACCTCAATCTAATAACCTGGTTACGAATTAGTTTGTATTTTACAAAGATTAGTTTCACTAAACGATTACTACAACGATTTTACAGGTAGGTAAATGAGTAATTTCTCATGTCTTAGGTTATTGCGGTAAAGAAGAGGTCGTGGCCTAATCAGTGTTTGGCATTAGATTTGATCGTTAGGTCAGGTAACTCTTGCTGCGACCGGATGATAGATAGATGACCCATACTATTTATATTTGATATTCGACCTCCTCCGTGTTTTGGAAGGCACGTAGAACAGTAAGACCCGTCTAATATCAGTGATATTAGTTGTGAGGTTGTAGAGATCGTGGGGGTTCCGAGGATGACGTCAGAAGGTAATCGATCATCTGAACTCGCCCTACAGCCACATTCTTTGCAATCTAAGCAGACTCTGGTATTAGACCGGGGTAACGCTAGGAAGAAGAGGTTATTATAGTAAAGTTATCAACGTCATCAATTATAGTGAATATTCTCAATCGATTATAACAATGTTTTAGCACAGTTTTGTTGACATAAATCACAAATTTATGCAATTGTAACGCCTGTTTCTTTAAAAATGATTAATATAAAGGCAAAAGGTGATAAATTATCTGGCATAATAAGTGGTCGATTTGCAAACGTGTAACGAAAGGACGCGTGCGTAAATTTAATTCGTGTGCACTGAAATCATAACCTCACACGCGATCAATTATATCGGAAACATCGCGAACCTTGTCCTTAATACATGAAATCGTTAGCAAGCAAGGATGTTATTGTTTTTGAGCAGTACATTAAATTAAGCCGGAGCCAGACATAGCTTTATTTGAATGATCATGAAGTGTGGCCGGGGACTTTGTGTAACTGCGTAGTATTGTAAAGTATTGTAAAATATTGTAAGTATTGTAGTGTTTAAGGACAAACATGTACAAACACTAGCTTTGTCTGACTCCGGCATTATACAACTGAATTCCTCGTAACGTTCTAGAACGGAATCATTTCCACTATTAGCAATGTATTTTCGCGAATAGGTTTTATTTCACTAATAAATTATAAGATTTTCAATCTTGATTAGTATTTAACACTTAGGAAATAAAGGTAGTTGATAGGTAATAATAATCCTATAGATATACATTCGATCTTGTGGTACACCTAATTCCTTCTCGACCGGCTCAAATAATACTTCGGCATGCTTTTTGCATGCGAATAGAAAATTATATTCGGTCATCGTATATTTAAATAGATAGAATAAACTCCAGATCACAAAATTATAAAGTACAATCAGGCGATCTTGTCACAAACATGTATAGATTTTTCAGTCTAAAAATGCACGCCCCTCCACTAAGTGTTGTGTGCGGCGTTTTTATTCTAAACTCAAACTCAACAACGCACTGTAAGCCAATGATATTGACTAGTTTGCGTGTTTGCGTTTTCACGCTATTTTCCACGTAGAGCTGAATAATTCGGAGGGGAATGCATTTTTAGACTATGTATAAGTTCAAAAAATACCCAAGTCGCCATTTCCTGTCGTCATAACTTATACCATATTCATGGATTCGCTGTTCCGTCGGGAGCCTTCCAGTCGAATTTGGCACTTCCGAGTATATCAATGAGGTCAACCAAGGCGAGGGGTCAGTGAACTTGTCCGCCTCGTATTCGAACTCAGTGCATCGGAGGGTTGACCTAATGATTACACGACCAATGAAAACGACAACCAACGTTTATAAGAATGGTCGGATGAATTTATCGTTACAATTGGATCGGGTAATGCGTAAGACACGTGCCCGGCGACATCGAAGGAGGGTTCGGTTTATTGAATAATTTATTAGGATTCCTTATTGTGACGGTTCGAGAGACGGCTAAAGTGGTCACATCTGTGTTTTTATTCAATTTAATCATTTTTCATACTTTACCAATGCCTTTTATTAAAATGACCAATAAATAATTTCCAGACAGCTTAAATACGTATAATGAACGTTAACTTCAGAATTCATTGCAGAAGAATTTAATTTATTTTTTCTTGATTTGTTCAAAGTAAGTGCTGATTCTATCAAACAATTCATATAAATAAATATTTAAGGACTATATGACACACAGACGTCTGTTCCTAAGGTAGAGAACTTAATGCCTGTCTTATAGGTAACAAACGCCTGTTATACACAATTGTAGAAATATATAAACATATACATATAGAGAATAACCCTAGACTTGAGGCGGGAAACGAACCCACAACTCGCGAAGCAGAGAACAAAGTCAGTGCCACTGCTTCAAAGGGCCAGCCATTCATATGGTTACTGTGTGTCTCGAATTTTTAATACTAATAATAGACAATTTTTACCACTGGGCAAACAATACATGAGTTGCATTAATGCATATTTATGGCCAGCATTATATGTGGACCGGATAATTGTGACATAACATGATAACTGTATGCAATTTCCTCTTATTCTGGAAAGGTTTGCAACACAAATAGGAAATACTGACTTTGGAAATGGATTTCTTTCAACATTCAAACTCTTTTACTTTGAAAGCTTTATGCGTCTTTATACTTCAGACAAAAATATTTATGCTTAATATTAAAAACTTTTCATTAAAGTAATTGTATAAAGAACAAAAAATATATAATTTGTTGTTTTTGTTATTCTAAAGACACTTTTGGACAAGACACCTTAGGAACAAAATTTATTAAATAAATGTCATGTTGCAAAAGTTTTGACTTAAATAGAATCTAAAACGTAGTAGGTGATTCTAAAAATATAATTAATACAAATAGAATTTCATGATTTAGGACATACACATTTTGAGACTAAAATAAGTAGCGCAAAATATTCTATTTATACAAGTTTACAGGGACAAAACGTAAATTCTAACAAGGGACCACTGAAAACTTTAAACGCGATACATGGCTATGCCAATATTGAAGTACTGAGCAGAACTTTGCAACATAACTACGCAAACGCTGTTTTGCTTTAATGTTGGAAAGGATTACAATGCACATTTGCGCTGTAAATGCATAGATTAAACTCTGCAGCCATACAATTCGCAGGGAACATGCCTCCTAAATTAAGCGAACTACAACCAACCCAAAGTTCTGCTTCAAATTGTTTGAGTCTTGTACCAGTGCAGTGTAAACACATCAGATACATAGTTTCTATCAAAACTTGTTAAAAATGTTTTCCTTATATTTCTATGTTCACCGATGCACAAATTCAGACTTACTTCTTAAGTTATTGTAATCTTATTCTTGTAGCAACGTGTGAGCTGAAACTTTTTAACAATTTTCAGACGGAACAACTTTGTACAACACGGTTTTGGGATGAAAAATAAATAGGGTATCGATGCAGTAGAATTGAAAACTTTATAATTTAATGTATTCATTTTCATATTATCAAATTTATAAAGCTTTTGTATTTTTTTAGAAATGTTTCACGAATCGGTGTCACATCTATATACCTTGTTACAGATTAAACAACATTCTACAGGCTGGCTATATAAGCTATTTAGGGCGGCCCGTCAACCTCAAAGCTAATACAGCAGCTTTCATCGGTGAATGCATTAACCGATCTGACGGATTTGTGTACAAGCGAGATTAAAGGAAAGCCAATAATTGTTTCTATGAGGTTTTGGTGCCTTTTGCAAATGTAAGGGAAATGTGACGGCCATATCTTTTGATTGCGGTCCGTAGACCTCAGTATTTGGGTTTGATTTCAACGTTCTAGTAAGTTGTACGCATTCTTGAGAAAAAGGGTCTTAACAGACAGACGGACAGACGGACAAACGGACAACGAAGTGGTCTTATAAGAGCTCCTCTTTTAGAGATACGGAGCCCTAAAAATCAAAACTTCTTTAAATTGAAGCAACAAAAAAAAATCGTGATGGCTCTGATAAAACGCATATTTCAATATCAGCACGCATTTCAATTTTATTTATTATTGTGTTGAAAAAGCTTGTCGAATTAAAAAGAGGCAGTCGGAAATTAAAAATCGTAACATATTGTTTGTTACGTGATTTTAAAACGGCGTTACAACGTTCAACGTCATATTAGAAGATGGATGTTGCCGCGAGAGCTTTTTGTTCTCGTGATGTTATTTTCCTTCACATGTCAGTGTCACCTGCAATGCGAATACCGAGAGAAGTACTATTCACAAAATGTAATTAGTATAATCTTGTTTCAGTGAAATTATTAATTAGTATATAACTTACGTATACTCCTATAAACCCTGATCACATATATAGTCCAGCCGGTTCTCGAGGAAGCTATTTAGAAGTTTTGTCAATGCTTCAACATTTTTGGTCCATCAATGTTACAGATTACCTATTATGATACTTATTTTGACTACATATTTCTTCGTGCAAATTCTAGGTACGCAGTAAGTAGTATTATGTAGTTTCAGTTGTTACTTAGATAAAATTTTGTAGAGTCTATTTTCCAGTGAAATTTTCACCGCTTTACTGTCTTGGACTTCCAGTTTTTGCAATGCAAGCTTTCCTGAAGTATCTCTTTTAATCGCATTTCGCCAAGTTAATGATCTATTTAGGAGAGCAAGATGCCGTTGAAAGATACAAGCATTATGATAGGTCTTTAAAAATAACTTTTAAGAGTTGCTGTTTGAAATTTTCGTCGAAACTTAATGTGGGCCTTCTTAAACATGTAAGCGGAACTTTAGCAGCTTAGTGCATGTTCATAGCACCTTTGGAACATTTCACTTCATGATAAGAAAAGTTTATAGCAGACGAAAACTGGATTATCTGTCCCATCACAAGTTCGTAAACTTTGGAGAAACTGGTCGGACTTGACTCTCGGTAAGTATGATTTATTTCTTGCGCAAACTTGATAGAAGATGAATCTTCAATATCTTTAGCGTAAGATAGGTCTTATTATTTGATAGCACAATGTTAGATGATGATTTATAACATTAATTAAGAGTTTTAAAACTAAACGGAAGAGTATTTTCTTCAGATATACGTGCACAAAAGAATTTGCACAGAATTTTTTTATATTAAATTAATATGCGGAAGACTTGTCATTGAAACTGTTATATTGCCGTAATGGTGTATATCTGCAAGTCTTCCGAAACATAAAACCCCATTATAAGGTTTCGAGAAGTCCATATAACGTCGATAAAAGTTAACTGCGACACAAAGGTATTGTTGAAGTTTCAGCTTGAAACGCTTCATTAAATTACATGTTCACAAAACTGTTGTTTGTGTACTTAACGTGTTTCTAAAGGAGTCATTTATGTTTGAAGTTATGTATGTACGACATTATATTACGTGTATTAAAAGCTTCGCTGTTATAATGCAAGAAGTCATTGAGTGATTTTTAAATAATACTTGACTTGTATCATTCCTCTACGTGATATCATTACCTTTTATCTCTCCTTTGTAATTTTTGTACCACAGTACAAAAAACTTTATGTTTTATAAAGTCGATATTGCTATTGGATAGCTATTCAATAATCATGCCTCATAAAGTTCCTAAATACTCCTCAGAAAAATTAAAACCAACTAATTCTCAGAAAAAGAAAAATTATCAAAAACATTCCCATTGTTGTCATAAATTACCAGAAAATAGTTAGAACTAGATTGTATCAACTAGTAGCTAAAAAAGTAACTCAGGATCTGCTTAAAACAAATTATTCACTAAATTTAGCGCTTACCGTATCTTAAATCAACATTTACTTATTAGTAAAAGTCACGATAGCACATTTTACAGAGAACTGTTATATTACGGCACTGTGGTTACAAAATAGGTCAATGGGAATAAAAGAGGTCAAAATCGCGTGCCTTAATTAAAAAGCTTTTTAACTTATAGAGGACCATAAAATGAAAGGAAAATAAAGAAGAACTAAGTAATATTGTCTCGTCCGCAACAGCGTATTGTCAAAAACTAAAATATTTGACCAAAGATATTGAGGCCAATGCGATTTGATATAGAAATGGGGTCGTTAAATTTTTAGACTGGTTCGAAGACCCATAATAAGCCACGAAAGGGATTAAATATTTGGCAAATCGAAATAGAAACCACACTTTATAAATAGGAAATTAGTTATTTTTTTCACGTTATAAGGGGCAAACGAGCAGTCTCTTCACCTAAATAGTAACATAGGTGAGCCGCCGCTCATGGACATCTGTATAACCAGAAGGTTTGCAGGTGCGGTACCGGCCTTTAGACAGGGGTTCAGGCCACCGGCCATTTTTACAACCCGAACGAAACGCAAGTTCTTTCAAACCATCACTTGAAATGACAGCATTGCTACCACTCGCCGATACTATGTGAGAAAGAGATACTGGTACCCGGTACTACTGGTACCCGGACGCGCCGGCCTAATTCAACTTTAGACCAAAATGACTGCAAGGGTGACGCTACCTCTAATTAGATAAATAGATATGAGTAAAAGAAAAGGGGGAAAGGGCTAAAACAACTTGACATCACAAATTTCTTTGTTATAGTAATACAAAAAATTGGAACTCTATTGCGAAATAAACGCTAAAATAAATCAAAATAAGCTGCTATTAAACCAGAACGAGTGCAAGAGTTCTCATGAAAGTTGGCAAATGTCAAATTCTAGTGAAGGGAGCACTGCCAAAATTTTATAACTGTTTCCTAGTTTTATTTCTTCTCCACATTAATGTGTACATATTTGGCGGAACGATTGCATTGACCTGAATTTGTATTTCACATATACACGTCCATTTCTAACATTTGAGAAGAGTAAAATGAAAGTAAATATTAGTCGATTTCAGACGTAATATTTTAAGAAATTTACTTCTTCAAAAGCTACTTCATTTTGAAGTGTTATGTATGATTTTATGTTTTTAAGTTTATTTGTTGGTTGTAAACTTAGCTTTTAAGTCATAAATTTTATAACCAAATCTTTGAATGATTAAAAAAATTATAATTTTATACATATGACGTTTATAAGTGCTTATAAAAAAAGTCTCTATGAATAAACGATTTTGACTTTGACATTGATTTATCAAAAAATGTAACATCGCCCAACTATGTTGAATTAGAAAAAATATTATTTATTTACATCTATTTCAAAGAGTTCATGTTTTTCTATTAATAAGAGTGTTTAAGGAGTTTCTTGCTGATTTTTCTAGTGGCTCGACTTTTCTGAATCAGTGGTCGCTTTTAAAATATGTAACGATTTAAAAGAGTTCGTAAAAGTCTACTTGAATAAAACATAATTTGATTTCATTTGTGTTGAATACTCTAAGTCTATTTAAACTAACAGAATTTGATAGAGTGGGGGTAGAATGAGCATTCGCTCGTTCGGGGTAAATCCACCTTTAAACTTTTACTGCGTACGTCAAAAATTTTTGTTTGTGCTCTTTCTTTTGCGCAGGCGCAGGCGTTTGAACTATTGTTGGATATAAATATACCTGTTTAGTAACATTTTCCTCAATAATTACCGTGTGTAAAATCAAGTCAAAAATGATACGATAGTTTTTAAAATCGACAAAGCGATATTTCGTATAAATACAGCGAGGAACA